>VBSM01000631.1:3794136-3808505 GCA_008086735.1 Cheirogaleus medius | reverse complement strand
AGTCTGTTACCCAGCGTGAGTTGATTTTTGTGAGAGGTGACAGGTGTGGATCCTCCTTCAGCCTTCTACAAATGGCTATCCAGTTTTCCCAGCACCATTTATTGAATAGGGATTCTTTTCCCCAGTGGATGCTTTTGTCTGCTTTGTTGAAGATTAGATGGCTATATGAGGATGGTTTTATATCAGGGTTCTCAGTTCTGTTCCACTGGTCAATATTCCTACTTTTGTGCCAATACTAAATTGATTTAATTACTACAACTTTGTAGTACAGTTTGATATCTGGCATATTGATACCTCCCATTCTGTTTTTATTGCCTAGAATTGCTTTTGATATACGGGGTCTTCTCTGGTTCCAAATGAAGCGTAAAATTATTTTTTCTAAATCTGTGAAGAATGATGTTGGGATTTTAATAGGTATTGCATTAAATCTGTAGATCAGTTTGGGTAGTATAGACATTTTAACAATGTTGAGTCTGCCGACACAGGAGCATGGAATGGATTCCATCTGTTTACATCCTCTGCTATTTCCTTCCTCAGTGTTTCATAGTTCTCCCTTTAGAGGTCTTTTACCTCCTTAGTTAAGTATATTCCTAGCTACTTTATTTCTTTGTTGCTATTGTGAAGGGTATTGAGTCTTTGATTTGGTTCTCAATTTGATTGCTGTTGGCATATATGAATGCCTCTGATTTCTGTGTATTGATTTTGTATCCGGAGACTTTACTAAATTCATATATCAATTCCAGGAGTCTCTTGTTTGCATCCTTGGGATTTTCTAAATATCATATCATATCATCCGCAAACAGTGAAAGTTTGATCTCTTCTGCCCCAATTCAGGTACATTTAATTCCTCTTTCATGTCTGATTGCTATAGCCAGGACTTCCAGCACTGTGTTGAATAGAAGTGGAGATAGTGGGCAGCCTTGCCTGGTTCCAGTTCTAAGTGGGAATGCTTTCAATTTTTCCCTATTCAGTATGATGTTGGCTGTGGGTCTGTCGTATATGGCTTTTATCATTTTTAGGTATGTCCATTCTATGCCTATTTTGTTAAGTGTTCTTATCATGAAAGGGTGTTGAATTTTGTCAAATGCTTTTTCTGCATCTATTGAAAGAATCTCACGGTCTTTGTTTTTGCTTCTGTTTATGTGGTGAATTACGTTTATAGATTCGTGTATGTTGAACCATCCCTGCATCCCTGGGATGAAGCCCACTTGGTCGTGATGGATTATTTTCTTGATAAGCATCTGGATTCGGTTAGCTAGGATTTTGTTGAAAATTTTTGCATCTATATTCATAAGGGATATTGGTCTGTAGTTTTCTTTTTTTGTTGCATCCTTTCCTGGTTTTGGTATCACGGTTATGTTCACTTCATAAAAGGTGTTGAGGAGGATTCAATCTTTTTAGGGATATTTTTGCAATATTTGCAAAGTTAAAAATATAATATTAAGGAAAATACAATTTTCCCATTGATTCCAGTTCTTGAAATTCATGCTGACAACACATGCTCATATGTGCTCCTACGTGTTAGTGTAAGAAAACATAGCATTTTTTAAAGTAGCAATATATTATAATACATCAAATTTCTACATGGTTTAGTTAAATACATTGCACCACATCAACTTTATATAATAAAATACAGACCTTATAAAAGATAAGGATGATTTATATTTATTAATATAAAAAGATTTAGTGTAAGTGTAGGCATTTAAGAATAAAATTGAAATATATTGTGTAGAATATGCTATATAATATGCAAATAGACTAAAAACACAAAGCTTGCCAAGGAAGTGGTCAAAGTGATTTCTTCTTAGGAAGGAAAGCTAGTCACTCAAATATAGGAACCAGACTTATTTTCGATTGTGTGTCATTGTGTTTTTTTAACTTGCCACATGCATTTTTATGTGTATGTATATTTTTATATATGTATAATATAAATATATAAGATCTAGAGTCTATTTCCAAATTAAAGGGGGAATGTGTGTGAGGACAAAGGTGTGAATTCAAATTGGCCCACGCTATAAAAATGTACATAAAGAAGAAACAATTACCAAGCATAGAATAAGATGATGAATTTAAAAATCAAGTAGTATAGTAAAGATCTGTTATCACAATAAATATAAAGAGGATAAATTTTCCTTTCAAAATACAGACTATGAAATAAGTTATGCAGATAACATCTATTTGCATCCTCTTTTAAATGATACACAGTAAACCATTAAAAAGGAAAGCATTATAATTAAGGCACAAGAAAATACCCCCATGTAAGTGTAAATTAATAAAAAAAAGATTGTCTGGAAATACAGTCAGCAGACCAAGCAGAATTGAGGCTCAATGGAAAGAGCATGGTCAGAGTGGGACTGTGAAGCCGGAGGACCCTGTTGGGTATCTCCTGCCACTAGTGCTGGCCCTGTCTTCCAGGTTTGCAGAGCGTTGTTCCACTTTAGTAGGTGGGCACTTGCTGGCCTCTTTTTCACTGTTGAGTATGTAGACCATCTGGTCATTAAGACATGGAAGGTATGTGCTAGGATTATCAGCCTTGAAGAAACACAGACAGGTTCAATAAAGGACCCTCTGTCTGCTCCTTCCTGGCTTTGAGCATTGCATGTAAAATACGTGATGCCTGGAGCCACTTTGAGGCCAATAGAATCGCACTAGGAGAGGGAAATTATGTTTATTTGTGTCTTAAACATTAATAAGCAGCTGTGTTTATCACACAGATTTTTGCAATGTTATGTATACAAAAATCAGCTTTAAGTCTGTCTTAAAAATAATAGATGAGAACTAGAAATGAAATCCAAAATGAAAATGGTATCACAGAATTGTTCAACATGTAGACACATTTACAGAAAAAAGAACACCAAAACCTCTTATTGAAAGTGAAATTTTCAGAACATATAAATTCCTGTTTTCTAAAAAAAATTTAAAGTGTTTAATCCGACTTAAAGGAGATGGAAACAAAGCGGTACCTCCACGGTTTTGGAATATTATGCAGTGACGTGAAAGAAACATTAGGAAACTACTGATACATTCAACAGCTTGGGTGAATCCCAAGTTTGCCAAATTCAAAAGGTCACATATGATAGGACTCCACTCACAGAACAATCTCAAAGTGACAACATTATAGTCATAAGAGTCATAATGAGCGATTGCCATGCATGTGGGAGGGGAGCAGTTTTCACGGCAAAGAGGGACTTCCTTCGTGATGGAACGGTTCCGTGTCTTTTTAGTGGTGGTTTCTCAAATCTAGACATCAGAAGAAAACGTCGTAGAATTAGGCTCACATTGTACCGATACTCATCTCTTGGCTCTGACATTGTAGTTTAGGTAAATAAGATGTCACCATTTAGGGAAAGCTTGTAGAAATGCACACAGGACCCTTCTCTGTGCTATCTTTGCAACTTTCTATGAAACACATTACTTCAAAATTAAAAAGTTTTAAAAATGCAATATCGACGACTGTGGGATTTAATGTGTGCTATGAATTATTAAGCTGAATACCTTAAATGGTGCGTTTTTCACGTCATTTCTGAGACTTTTTCTCAACAGTTTAAACCTAACGGCATGCTGTCCTGTTTTATGAATGAGCACTTCGATGCTTGGTGCTTTACATACTTGCTTACTCTTCTCTTTTAGGTACTTTTAAATGTGTAGAGTAACTTCGCACCCTTGTTCACAGTTTACCCTTCCCTGAGACTTAAAAAATTCCGGATTCAAAATAACTCACTAACTCGTGAACAGCGTTGTTTATTGAACCTGCAATTCCTGAAAAAAACTTCCTAGATTTCATCCGTTTTAAATTTTCTTTTTTCTCTCAGATTAACCAGCTGTTGTTTCTTTTTCTCCAGAGCAACTTTCTTTTTGCTCTTCCTTGTTAATACTTTTTCATTCCTTTCATGTATATTATATCTTAATAGAAAAACAGTATAAACTATGTTTGCCCAAACTATTTTTTTTCTGAGTATTTTCCTAACTTAATAATAACGGCATCAGTGGGCAATCTAGAAATTAAAAGAGGATAATTCTAAATCCACAATCAGCATAGATTTTCATATTATCATAACAGTATGATGTAACAAAACGAAACGGATTTTCTTCAGAGTGGAAACACTTTGAGAATCTAGCTTTTTGTTACAACATAGCTAGGTGGCATAAATGTGATGGAAACAGAGCCTCATAGAGTTTATATTTAATGTTCTAGAAGAAACCTCTGTGCAAAGTTACCTCCTATAACTCATATAACTTTGTAGGGAAGTCTTTGTCACTTTGTCTCCATTAGTGGATAATGTGAAAAAACAAAAACATCAAAACCCCTTCGAAACAAAAACTAAAAATACTTGTGACTTTATTGCTGTTGAACTATTTTACCCAACTAGGCAGTGCAATACAATTCAGTTTAGATCACTGACAACCTTAGGTGGAATTTAATTGAGAGGCTAACAAAATCCTAGATTGTCGATGCTGTTTACAATATGCGAACCCAAAGATGGTACTTTTGTTAGGATTTCAATGTACTATACATTTTATTTTTTTAAGAGGTGAAAAATAAAGGAACATGCATTTTTACATACACAAAAAGAAAGAGTTAATCACTAGCTGGAAAATTTACTTTTCCAAATGAGCATATATCTATAGCAAGTAGACATTCATTCCAATATTTATAAATGCATTATTAGAAGCAATGCTTTACAGAGCAGGCATAAGACATAAAAATAAATTTATACTCTCAGGTTAAATGTGTAGCTTTCTTACATTCATTATAAAAATACATTTTCAAGCATTCATTTGCCATTATGTGCTAGTGCACTTTTTGCATAGTTTTTATAGCAAAATAGGTGAGGTTTTCAGAAGTATACATGTGCATGGAGCTAACAGATATGCATATATTTGTTCCATTTTTTCTCTTGAAAAACAGAATTGCATCTGCAATACAAGAAAGGGTAGCGATTTGCTGTCTCCTTAAATCTAGACTCAGTGAGGTGCAGATGGTTTGTTATAAGTAAACACTGGAGCCCAGTTCATCCTGAAAGAGGTGGTCTCTCAGAAAAATATTCCCCTCCCCTCTGTATTAGGGTGTTGTTGCTCCTTGAAACTTAAGAAGCTAAGAGGAGATGGACAGGTAGGTGGGTTCCCCCTTCGTCTCAGCCTGGGCGTGTGCACACACTCGGGAACAGGCAGATATGGGGCAGATGTGTTCCTGGAGGCTGAGAACTGGCGGCTTGTACGTTGGAGACCCACAGCCACCGGGCACAGAGGCCACTTCGCTTTGCACTGTGGGAAAAACGACGGAGTAGGTACCCGGACAGTTAAGAAGTGTAGGACAAGGGGTCACCTAAATCTAAAAGTCAGCAGACAGAGGAAGAAATGCAACAGAGAGAGCAGAAGCCCACAGGAAGCAAAATGCTGAAGCCATTAAGACGATTCGAATAATAAAACAGCGCCCATGAACTTGAGATTCAGGTGAAGAACTCAAATCTCTCCTTCAAGTCAACCTGCCAGAATAAAGATTCCAAAATGGGGAGACAGCAATGAATTGAAAAGGGAGGGAGACATCATAGCATGCCAAATATGTTAAAAATATGAAACAACTGTGGGCTGTAATGAAAGGCGTAGAAAACTGTTCCACATCAATGAACTGAATTTCCTCATCCATACCACAAAAACTCAGCTCCGTCTTGTTGATGCAAACATATTGAGAAATGAAGTCATGAAAGATGTTACAATAAATGGATTCAGAAAGCAATACTTTATACGAGGGACAATAAAATTAATAATTTAAGTCAGAGTGAGATCTAATGTCAAAAAAACGTGATGATTAAAGATAATGTTTACATCAAGTAGAGATAGCAGCTAAACAATTGGAAAAAAAAGCATCAGAAATGAAAGGAGAGATTGTTACAAATATATCCATAGAGGCATAGTTTATGCACACTACTTTTTCAATTTGAGAAATCAATAAATCTAATAGTGAAAAACAAGTAAAGACAGAGGAAAACATAATTTAGATGATGGGTTCAATTCAATACATTGTCTCCCATACATAAACCCACACATATACACACATATGCCATAACTTTATATACATTTAATGCAGATATCTGTTATTGAGAACATATGTTTACATATACATAGAGTCTAACTACAATTTGTATATGGTAAAACTGAACTAATCTGAAAACACAGGAATCCTTACATCATGACCCCAAAAGTTGGCAATGAACCGTAGATAACTGACCCCACAATTGTACATTACTTAGAAATAAAGAAACACAAGCTGAGATTATTCTGTGTTCAGAGAGGATATGGAATCTGACCCCATAAACCATGTGAAGGTAATGATCCTGACGGCCTTATACCACAAGCATGGCCCACAGCAGTGGCGGCATTCAGAGGAAAACACAGCCTCAAATGCCTTCATTATTTAAAAGAAACCAGAGGAGGAAAGGCATTTAGTGTTGATTTGAATAAATGAAAGAACAAAATCAGGCAAAATTAAATAGAAAAATGCCAATAAAGCTTAAAGCTAAAATTAATGAAATGGGAAGTATTAATAAAAATTGTCACCATCACCCAAGATGATTCTTAAAATGATACAGTAATGCAGAAAAAGCCTCTATGTGTCTGATGTATTATAAAGACACAAACAGCAAGATTGCATTATAGAAAAGAGCCATGAAACAGACACTGGGGAGTGTAAAGAAATTGATATTTATAATAATAATAATAATATAAAAAACTACACAAAAATCCATGACACCTAACTTGAAAAACAGAAGAAGAAGATAATTTTCTAGCAAAGAAAAATCACCAAATTCGACCGTGGAAAATCAGGAAATCTAAATGGGCTGATTTTCACAGAAGCCAATATGCAACAGGAGTCGGTTTTCCTGGTGAATTGCTGTTCATATTAAAATTTTAAAAAACGGGGATGGGTATATTCACACCTAATGGGTGCGGTTGCACTGTCTGAAGGATGGGCATGCAATAATATATGTAAGCTAAACGTTTGGACTCCTGTAATATTCTCAAATAAAAAGAAAAGAAAAGGAAAAAAGTAATCTTGAGGTTAAACTCTCCTTTTCCACACACAACAGTGAAGAGCGCCTTGATTTATCTGATGAGGACAGTGTAGACAGCTGTTGAATATCAGATGCCCTGCCTGGATAGCGTGGCACCAACCAGCATGTATTTTAGGATCTTCATTGGTTAGGTGGAAAGGGAATGTATGGGGTTTTCCATATTCATATTTATTAATTCCATCCCAAACTAATTAATTAATACTTTCATAAAGTATTCTGGTTCTGAGATGGATATCTTATTAAAAATCACACAGCAAATAATAAGTGTGTTTTTGCCCTTTGCGTTAGCACCCTAAAATCCTTCTAAGGTTGAGGGATCGGAGGGGAAAAAACTATCTTCCTGTTTATATAGAAGAAGAAAGCCGTTGTCCTTCCTCAGATGAAGATATCTCTTCCTTTCTCCAGAACTTTGGAATGTAAAATAAAATCTCTTCAGGCACCGAGGGACCATGTGTCTCTCATCACTTAGAGATGGTTCCAAGATAGGGGTGAATTCCTCCTAGAAATGTCTACTTGGATATTAGCTCTTGTCTGATAGACACCTAAGGGCTTAACCCAGGGTTGAGTTTTAGCTGCAACCCTCTGGCTTTAGGGGAGATAAGAAGTTTTATTACCCTTTCCAATAAGAGCAATTAACTAGAAAAAATGGCCACTTATCTAATTCTCACAGGCTGTGAAGATGCTTCTAAGAGACAGGAAAACCTTGTCTCCAAAGCCTAAAGCTTCTCACAGAAACACTCAGACATCCAGGGAAGTTTTCTTTCCCACAGAACGATATTTAAACCTATATCTTACGTGTGCTTTTAGGGTCAAATGAGAGAATACGTGAAATAAAGTACTTCCTACATAAAGCACATTCACATATCTAGCCCTAAAATAATAATCATAGTGCACATAAATATAATTCAAGACTCTAACGATACAGATGCGTTTAATATTCCTTTGAAATCCAATGGTCTATCATGAAAAGATGCCCACGTGGTTAAGTGGGTGCTGTGAAGAAGTTGATGCATTAGAAGGATGCAATGTGTTTGGAAATCTTTTGGGGTGGCCAGAGCCCTCCACCAATTCAACAAGTGAAAGGGAGTCGTATGATTACATCGAAAGGCATAGAAAATTCATTTGAGAGTAATTATGCAACTCAATCTGAAACAGCAAGAAGAAAAGGATAAGCCATCTTTAAAAACACACAAACAGCACAAGCACTCTTCTAAAATCAATACCAATATCTGCCTAAAAAGAAAGGCACTAAAGTCATTTCAGTTAAACAAGGGAGCAGGTGGGAATGCCTTCTTATTTCTATTATTATCCAGCCGCGTTGCGTTTTGAAGATCGTAGCAAATGCAATGAGGCCGGTAAATGAAAATTCGTTACAACAATTGGAAAAGAGCAGATGAAATGAGAGCACTTGCGCTGATAGCGTGAATGTTTACCTGAAAAAAATCTATTAAAAACCTATTATAGAAATAAAGTAATTTGATAAAATGGCTGAACACAAGGTAAATAAAAAAATTATTAGCTTTTTTGGTATACTCCCAAAAGAACCTGGAAAGGAACGTTCTATGCCTTCTATAGAAGGTTTATATGGGGATATTCTATTCAAAATCCAATCATCATTTTAAAAAATCAGGAATGCGAATAAGAAAGGCATCGGGAAAACATGAAATCTAATCTTATTAAAGGACACAAAAGGTGATCTAAATTAATGGAAGGACATATTATAGTCACAAACACTTAAATTCCATAGCATGAAAATGCAAGTGCTACCCCAATTGATGTATGAATCAATGATTCCAACTAGAATCACAACAAGGAGTTCTTTTTCATGGAAGACAATGACCTCAGGGTTCATATAGGAAGATACATTATCCAAGTACAATGAAAACATCAGTAAAAAAAAAAAAAAGAAATCTGTGACCTAATGCGTGTGTTACTACAGATAGGACTTCCCAGAAAGACACACTAATCAGATCAATATATTATTGTACGTTATTGTCATAGGGGAATAAGACTCTGGGGGTGAGGAGAAACTTCCTATTTCCCCCCCAAATTTGCTGAAAGATAAACAGATTGATAAGAGAGAGAGGTTTACTTGCCACGCCCCTGGGGAGAATTGCAGAGTGATTACCCAATGTCTCAGTGCCATCCAGACATTTTTATACCCTCCTTTGAGGGGGTGGGGGGGTGGGGGGTGGGAGGGGGAATGAGGAGTGTAGGTAATACTGTTTAGAGGGAAGAAATGGTGGTTGCTAGGGAGGATGAATGGGTGGGGGAAACAGATTGACTTGTAAATGATGCTCTTTGCAAGTTAAATTAACCTTGAGAGGCAGGCATTCTGTTTAAAATGATTTGGGCCAGGTCTGGTTGCATTCTTGATCTTCTTCCTTGAAATTTATGGAGCTAATGGGTAAGGGAAGGGAAGTCCCTTGTTCTTTTGATGGGTCCTTCTGGTTATGGAGATAGAGGGGGAGCCCCTTCCAACACCTGTTGATTTCTAAGGGCCTTTAATTCAAAATACTCTTTATGCCAAGGAGTTCTATTACGAGGTGAAATTTCCTGAGCTCCTTCAAGGCAAAATACCCACCAATCGCAAATATTGAAGGTGAGTGTTGTCCCTATGGGAATCACTTCCACTGAGTTACATAAATAAAAGAACACGTAAAATTATATTTTAAGTCATTTTTGGGATAGTAGCATAAAGTTGGAAATTAAGAAAAAGCCCAGTAAGGTAATACAAAGAAATATACTTCTGAGTGAGAGTATATAATTGGACAACTATTAAAAGGCTCATTGGAAGTAAGCAACTGGTATACCTTCAAGAAAATACTGCATTTTTTAAAAATAAGCTATTGATGTCTGTTTACATGCTTTTAAAAATAATTCAGTAGATGCTTGAAGAATTTGTTAGGCCAAAATAGGAAAAGCCAAATTAATTTTTCTTCTGTAAAATAGACGATAAAATTTCAGCATCTGCCTCATTTTTATCAAGGTAGAGAATGTTCTGTTATATTTTTTGTATACGAAGGAGAAATCAAGACATTCTCAGACAAGCAAAGACTGAGGGAATTCACCAAGACAAGACCAGCCCTTCAAGAAGTACTCAAAACAGTGTTACCCACGGATCAGCACAATAAACACTCACGAATGTAAATCTACTCAAAAGCTAAAGATCATAGCCCAGATACCACAATGGCTCAAGAGAGAAAACAAAGCAACAAAGTTCAACCCAACACAATGAACAGAAATCTGCCCCACCTATCAGTTATCTTAATAAATGTGAATGGCTTGAACTCCCCACTCAAGAAACATAGGCTGGCCGAATGGATAAAACAATACAAGCCAAGTATCTACCGCCTTCAGGAAACACATCTAATCTGCAAGGATGCAGTTAGACTAAAGGTAAAGGGGTGGAGAACAATATTTCAAGCCAACGGAAGCCAAAAGAAAGCTGGCGTGGCGGTGCTGATTACAGATAACTTAGTTTTTAAATCAACAAAAGCAATAAAAGACAAAGAAGGTCACTATATAATGGTGAATGGTACCTGTTCAACAAGAAAACATAACAATTCTAAATATGTATGCACCCAACCTAGGTGCACCCAGATTCATAAAGCAAACTCTACTTGATCTCAACAAATGGATAAACAACAACACCATAATAGTTGGAGACTTTAACACCCCACTGACAGCACAGGACAGATCCTCTAAACAGAAAATCAACAAAGAAATAATGGACTTAAACAGGTCTCTAAAACAAATGGGCCTGACTGACATTTACAGTACATTCTACCCCAAAACCACTGAATATACGTTCTCCTCATCAGCTCATGGGTCATTCTCTAAGATTGACCATATCCTAGGACACAAAGCATGTCTCAAACAATTAAAAAAAATAGAAATTATACCGTGTATCTTTTCAGATCACAATCGAATAAAGGTAGAAATCAACCCTAACAGGGACTCTCATTTCTACACAAAGTCGTGGAAACTAAGCAACCTTCTGCTGAATGATCACTTCACGAACGAGGAAATCAAGACAGAAATCAAAAGATTCTTTGAACTAAATGACAAAGGAGACACAAGTTATCAAAACTCTGTGGGACACAGCTAAAGCAGTCCTGAGAGGAATGTTTATTTCCATAAATGCCTATATCCAAAAGTCAAAGAGGTCACAAATAGACAACCTAATGAATCGTCTCAAAAATCTGGAAAAAGAAGGACAGACCGACCCCAAACCCAGCAGAGGAAGTGAAATCATTAAGGTCAAATCAGAAAACAAATAACCTTTTAAATTAAATGCCATGATAAATAAATAGAACATATCACTGATAAAATTAAACTACCAGAAGACTCAACATATCCACAATAACTGAGGAATAAATTGTGTATGATGATAACAACGGTGGCTTAGCTTCAAGAAATTGTATTTTCTATCAAATAAGAGAAATATTTGTAATAATATTGCAATAAATGTGGTAAGAACTCAATAAGTAAACTCAGCAGGGTGTTTCATTTCATTATTATTTCATTCAGTGACTGATAGGTCACATACAGCAATAGTAAAAATCATGAAAATATTTTGGTATTTTAAGTATCATGAAATAATGAATTCCCTTAAGAATTATTCATAGATAATATTAATTAAGTTCTCAAAAAATGATTGAATGTCTAAACTCTGCATCACTGTAAAGGATGGTGAACTAAAATAAAATCTCTTTTTCTTTTTTCTTTGAGACAGAGTCTCACTCTGTTGCCTGGGCTAGAGTGCTGTGGCGTCAGCCTCGCTCACAGCAACCTCCAACTCCTGGGCTCAAGTGATCCTCCTGCCTCAGCCTCCCGAGTAGCTGGGACTACAGGCATGCACCACCATGCCCGGCTAATTTTTTCTATATATTTTTTTTAGTTGGCCAATTCATTTCTTTCTAATTTTTTAGTAGAGACAGGGTCTTGCTCTTGCTCGGGCTGTTCTCGAACTCCTGACCTCGAGTGATCCTCCTGCCTCGCCCTCCCAGAGTGCTAGGATTACAGGCGTGAGCCACAGTGCCCGGCCTAAAATAAAATCTTAAAGCTTCCCCCACTCTGGCTGACTGAATGGCCCCTTCTTGGCCAAGGGATCCTGGAGCACACACTCCTTTGCACGCTCCGTGGTTTAGATAGGAAATGAGTGATGGAGTGGGAGTGTTCCTGTCTCCAAATACAGCCACGCTGGGGGTTCGGCATGCGCATTTTCCTTAGGTGGCAATGCAAACTTTCAGTCCAGAGCACCAGTTCGTGTCCAAGATGAGACGGCGGAGTTTTCTTAGGCAGAGACATGCAACCAAGAAACCATAAGCATCTTGGAAGAAGGGTCTTCGGTTCCCTCCTAAGAGAGCAGAGTGGTATGGGAGGCTGGTGGGCTTAGCAGAAGGTATTAGCTAAGCTGTCAGAAGATGGATTCAGTGAACACACACAATGCAGATGAACAAAAGTTTTGAAATATCAGAGGAAGACTGAGGGGATGGGAGGTAAACACATTCATTCCACGAACTTGCCGTAATGTCTGAATGGACTGCGTAGGGTTTTCCGGACATGCAGGAATGACAACAAGCTCTTCAAAGGACCTCAGTGGAGCAAGTCTGTAGGGCACAGGCAAAATCGCACATGCGTTAGAACTCCCAGTGGCACGTTACTCCTTGTGGTTTTAAAACTATATCTAGGTAGACATATTTTTCTATAGATTTAGTTTGTTCTAAAGTTCTGTAATAAGGGATCTGATTAGGAAGTTATTGAATAAGATGTACCATCAGAGAAGTCCAACCTATCAGTTGTCTGGCTACCAAATCAGCCCTCTGAGGAGTAACAACTGTCTTGTTACTATGCACAATTTTATTTCCATCTGACTCCAGATGGTGGTAAGTAGTCAGATTCGCCACCAAGTAGTTTCCTTTGTCTTTATTTTCATGCATTTTGCATCTGACCTTTCCACCACGTAGCCAAATGCTCTCCTTGCTTTTCTTTTAAAACGAGGCTGTCCGACGGGAAATGCGTGAACAGAATCCAAATATAACACTCTTTACGGTAAATTTCAAAGAGTTCAATCACGATCAGAGTTAGATTTCTTTAAAAAAAATGTGACTTAGACAATACCATCCTCCTTAAACCCATTCTGAATTAGGATTCCTTTGTTTCAAATTAAAGCTGCACCAATATTTCAGGAAGTCAATGTCTTCATCATCAACAGGTCTTGAAATGATTTCAGGATGTAGAACGTACAGTGTAACATGTGTAACGTGCTTGAGATCAAGGAAGCATGGTAGGTTGTATTTATTTTTAAGAGATCTATAAATAGGGACAGCAAAGAGGCAAAGTATGATAGTGGATAACATTATAAATAGCAACTGTAAATGCACAACTTAATGCAGAATATTGAAGGGATCTTTACTAGAGGTTTGCCCACTGATGTTACAAAGTTGAGTTCTATGTAGGATGCTACACAGGGTGTCTGTAATAGGATGTGCTGTTTTCTATTCTGCTAGTGTGTGTGTATGTGTGTGTGTATGTGTGTGTGTGTGTGTGTGTGTGTGTATCCCTGTGCACAGATGTGTGAAGACCAATTCTCTCTGCTATTGACAGAAAGGGAAAAAAAATACGATGTGTTTCCTGGAGAGAAAAGGGTAAGAGAATAGGGAATCCTACTCTTTGGTCTCATAAGTTTTAGCACAACTGCATGTTGACAAACGTAAGCAAACTGGAGTTCCCCAAATGTGGATAATCTATCGCTCGAAGAATCAATGGGCTAAACAAAATGATCATTTTGTTGTTATTGTTGTGGTTCACTCCCTTCTCTCTCTCTTCTTCTCTGGACTTAAACTCTGTTACTTTCATTTACCCTGCAAAAATGCATCGAACATTGTTGTCCATGACAAGGAGATCTAGACTCAATGTCACTAAATTAAAAATACATACATGGAAAGGAATATGGGCCCACTTACAATAATCTACAATCTAATGCAGAAGACAAGTATGAGTGTGGTCTAAATACCTTTCAGAAGGTTAAATATAGGTGAGGTGACCAAAATAGTATTTATTCCTGTTTGTAGATTAGGAGGTCAGATAGACGTAGTGAGGTAGTGTGCATATATTCAGGGCAGGGAAGTGTAAGAATAATATTTTCTGTGCTACAATAAATTGGCTCTGTAGGGGCCAAAGAAAAATTCCCCTTTAACCTTATGAAAGTTCACTAAAAAATCAACTTACAAAAAGCAGATTGAGGCCGGGCGCGGTGGCTCACGCCTGTAATCCTAGCACTCTGGGAGG
>VBSM01000631.1:3782248-3794036 GCA_008086735.1 Cheirogaleus medius | reverse complement strand
TGTGTAGACTCTTCTTGGCCTCTCTGAGCAGCGTCCTTCCTCCTGGGTGTGGGGTGGAACCCTCTCTGGAATGGAGGTCTTGTGACCTACAGTCAGACAGGGCAGTCGGAGAATTTCCTTAATGGCCTGTTTTGCACAAAAAAAGCAGGGAGAAATTTAGAGTTATGTTTTTAGGGTTATGGCTGGCTTTGGGGAAAAGGCATTCTGGTTTCTAGGACCTGCCTTGGGGAAGATGGATTCTAGTTTTCCTGCCTACCTCGGGAGAGGATGGGACGGAGACAGGAGGGCAGGAGAAAGTCAGAGGGAGCCTTTTCCTTTTGAGGCCTTCATTTTGGAGCGCTGGTTTACTGAGTCCCAACCGACTCTTTGTCGGAATTGAAGAAAGCTGAGAAAGAGAGATGTGTCCATTTCCGTTAGCTGTCGGTGCATTTTGGAGGTGACCTTGCCAAGCAATTCACCACTCTAGGAGAGCACATGGCCAGATTGCTCCTCAGATTTATGTTGTCCGGGCTTCTGAACTGCTGCTCCTCGGAAGCCGACTCTAGCTGATTAAGCAGAAAGGGGCTTATTAAAAGATATTGCTGAGGTCCCGACATCGCTGGGAAAGGCTGGGAAGCAGCCTGCAGGGAAAGCTTCCAGGAACCACGTAGAAAATAAAGCTCCTGCTTCAGTCGGAGGTGGACGTTGCCAATTCCGCCCCTGGCCCCCAACTTAGGTGCCAGAGGATGACGCCACTCTGTAAGTCAAGGTCGTGACCTGCTTTCTGCGTAGCCACTGCAATAAAGCGGTGGCTACTCCGGCTGCCAGTGACACACGTCAAAATGCTCCTGATTGGAGTTGCCCACATCACACATTGGGGTCGCAGCAGCCTCCTCCCGCCCGGGGAAGCAGTGAATTTAAGCTTTCTGAATTCCACCTTTGAGTCCAGGACACTCAAAAAGCAAGAAATATGCAAGATGGAGCAAGCCAGTGCAACACAAGTCAGGGAGAGGAAAATACAACTACCAGAGAAATTTCTGGAGGCCTTGGGTAACACGCTGATGGATGAATGCATTTCCCCCCTGCTCCACAAACTCTAGTCTGAGTGAGGGCTGGCTCTGAGACAAAGACACAAATACAAACAGCACTGGAAGAATAACCCCAACCTTACTTTGATGCTGGTTCAAGAAATATGAGGACCAAATTGTCTAATTAGTTTATTAAATGCAGAAAGCTATCCCTTATTACTTAGCGTCGTATTTTAGAGCTTCATTTAAACGTCGAAGATGCGCAATGTACAACTGCCCCCTATGTGAAAGGAAAAAAAAAAAAGGATTAAAGAATTTAATTGGGAGTACTGGAAATAGAAGAATAATTAAGCACTTTTACGCTAAGCTCTTTGCAGTTGAATGAGCATTTAAAGACGAAAGAAAAATCCACTTCTTTTTAAAAGGAGGCCAAGACTTTCCTACTGAGAAAGGATTAAGTGGGATGTTCAAGAGATTTTTTTGTTTTTTTGAAGAATTGCAGCTTTAGGAAAAAAGCAACCAATGCAGTTTCACAAAAAACAAACAAAAACCCAAAAAAACACTCTTCTCAGAAAGAATCCTTAAGGGGATCCAGCAAACATAATTATTCAGGAATAAAAGCTTTACTCATTCTACAGATGTCTATCAGTTGACAATACCAGATAGTTCATCTTTCTTCTGGGTCTTCCAGATCCAAAATTTCCTTGAAAACACCACGATCGGTGACAAATCCTGTCTCTGTCATTGCTATTCCTAATTTTTTTTTTTATTTCTGCCCTAAAATCTGCCTGTGGAAGGAGAGAAGCCAGATCCTAGCACACATTTTTTTTTCTCCTGAATGATTTCTTCATGGTAAGGTTCACTGAAATTCTAGCCTATCACTGTTAGGGAAGTATAAATGCTTTGTGGTTGATGTATTCAACCTGCACAGCAAGAGGGAATAAAATACATCTCCCATAGTTCTGCGGACAGATTGTCATCTGTAATCTGAATACAGGCTCCGACCTGTGAAGAGCTCACTGTTTGGCAACCTTGGTCGTTGAACAACCTAAACACTCATACTGTCCCCTCCTCAGTTGATACCAAGTCTTCCCCCTGTAGATAGTAACGAGTAGCCCCATCCTCCTTGAATGCAAAACCGCTCACATATGGAAACAGAAGTCCGGGGTTCCCCAGTTATGCAACACTTTCTTGCACTCCCAGAGTGCCGAGATCTCCCCACCATCTTTGATGTCTTCAACGCCAACATCTTCCTCGAATCTGTTTGGCCTCCGAAATACCTGTCTCACTTCTTTGTCATGCATATAACCGTGACCACAATCTTCTTACACCGTCTCTTGCCTGAGGTAGTTCTTTCTTTCTTTCTTTTTTTCTTCTAACAGCCTCCACATTGAGGCTGATGATGTTAAGAACACAGGCTCCATCTTCTGAATTCCCCATGCTCTGATCCTTTGAAAGGCAGTGGTGCCCATTGGATCCAGCAATCCCACCACTAGGTATCCACCCAAAGGCGAAAAAAAAAAAAGACATTCTATAAAAAAAGACACCTGCACTCGAATGTTTATAGCAGCACAATAAATAATTGCAAACATGTGGAAACAACCCAAGTGCCCATCAATCCATGAGTGGATTAATAAAATGTGGTATATGTATACCACATGGTGTTCTACTCAGCCACAAAAAACAGTGGTGATCTAGCACCTCTTGTATTATCCTGGATGGAGCTGGAGCCCATTCTACTAAGTGAAGTGTCATAAGGATGGAAAAATAAGCACCACATGGACTCACCAGCAAATTGGTACTAATCGATCAACACTTAAGTGTACATATGGAAAAGATACTCATCAGGTGTCGGGCAGATGGGAGGGGAGCAGGAGATGGGTAAATTCACACCTAATGGATGTGGTCCACACTGTCTGTGGGATGGACACGCTTGTAGCTCTGACTTGGGCGGTGCAAAGGCAATTTATGTGACCCAAGTGTATGTAACCCTATGATATTCTGATGTAATAATAGTAAAAAAGAAAGGTAGCGGTTTCCAACCATTTCAAAATCAAGGCATTCTTTCTTCAGATGCCGGTGTCTGAAATAGATATTAGATAACTCAGGGTAAGGTCAGGGTTGTGTGTGTGTTTGGGTGGGTCAGTGTTGCCATCATTCACATCCCCAAATCTCATGCCTTGGGAGGCATTCCGTCGCGCCCCCAGTGCTTGGTAGCACTCGGAGTGAAAATTGTTGCCTGGATCGACTTCCCGGATGGGAAGTAGAGTAAGAGCTGCCTATGGTCATTGAGATTTGCTAGCAGCCACATTAAAACCAGCAAAAAGAGATAGGAAAAAAAAAACGATTTCGAGATATATATTATTGAACTTCACATATTCAAAATATTAACATGTAAACGTGTCATTAATGTGATATTTGTAAGGGAAATCTTTTTATTTTTCCATACTAAGTCTTTGAATTCTGCTGTGTGTTTTCCCTTTGTAGCACACCATGGTTTGGTAGCTATATTGAAGCATAGGGCAGTAGCCCTATTTGGTCAGTGGCTGCCGTGGTAATAGTCTTAGGTAATGTGGTCCACATTCATGAAGATGGTGCAAAATACCCCCCATGTGCTGACCCCTACCCACCTTTTCAATCTCATACTGTAGGCATTCTCATCATAAGCTGTGATCCAATGGGGTACTTACATTATTGTGACATATTTTCACAGTTATTTCTAACTTACCCAGATCTTTTATGAAGACGATTATTAAAATTAGGTATTTAAAAAAAATATACTTTTCCTACTCACCCTATGGATAGGGAAGCTGTAATCACTTTCTCTTCCTTGTCTCTGCTTTATTATTTTAATTCAGATCTGAGATGGGGGTGGTGGTGGTGTAGACATAGTGTGTAGACATGTGTGTTTATATTTATATGGAGTTTTTCTTCCATGCATCCGATCAAGTCCGTGAGCACAGAGAATTTTTGAATGTTTGATTTACTGCAATATTCCCAATACCTTGAGTAGCATTGAGCATATAGTGAATATTTTTTGAATGACCAAATTTATTAATGAATGAATGAATGAAGAACACTTTGTCCTTAAGAGACAAGATTTGCAATTATAGACCTGGGCCCCCACCCCCAACCCACCACCTTGTGCCAATGTACATCCCAAACATGTTACAGACTATATCAGAATATGTAAAGTAACAATGTTGTTTTCAAGCATGCTTAGAAACTTTATGTTCACCTTAAAAGTTGCTATATCAGTTTAGCCGACATTAAGCCTCAACTCAGATGTTTAGAAAAGTGGCTTAAAACTGGTGAGATTCTCATTTATAAAAAGAGGCGATTGGACTTTCAACATCATGCCCCAGATTATCAAAAAAAAATGAATATGTTTTTTAAGTAACAGGGTCTCACTCTGTTGCCCAGTTAGGAGTGCAGTGGCCCAATCATCTTCGCTGTAATCTCAACCTCCTGAGCTGAAGCAACCCCCATCTCAGCCCCCCAAGGAGCTGGGAATACAGGTGCGTGCCACCACACCTGGCTAGTTTTCTTTTTTTTCTTTTTTGTAGAGAAGGAGTCTTGCTATGTTGTCCAGGCTGGTCTCAAACCCCTGGGCTCAAGCAATCCTCCAATACACCACCTCCCAAAGTATTGGGATTATAGGCATGAGCCACTGTGCCCCAGATGAATTTCAGATAAGATGCATATATTTACCTTCTAAAGTTAATTGGAAGAGCAGAAATCTCTCCCTTTCTATTTTATGTCCAGTGACGTTGCTGTGAATCACTTCAATATTACTCAATTCTCCGCTGTATGTGATGATTTAGCTCTATGCAGACATAGATGGCTCATTTTGTTAAGACTTAAGGAAAAAACCTAAAATATAATGTCATCATCACAAACTATACTTAGATGAGATTCTTTTGGAATATAACCCATAGGGTAGATGATCTTATAACAGGCTGATTTGGGGACAATTTCAGAGTGTGTGCTTGTGCGTGTTTAATTCTACACATTTCCTATGTCCTTCAGACTGTGGAAATTTGTTATCCTTGATTCCTTCACCTAGGGACTTTATCTTAAATCACGGATACGTTTTTATTTTTTAAATTATAAGATGTTATTATGGTTGACCAATAGGCCGGCTTGACTTTTCGAGGAGCGCCACACAGAAGGGACCCTGTGTCCAGTACTTTTATCTTGCCACCCTGCATTGATAGTTGCCCACACCGTGACAGGTGTCTGACTTGGCACTTCTGCCATGCAAGTGATTTCACCATCTCACACCCACCAATTACACAGTGAGTGCAGCTGTTCACCACCGACTATTCACATGGGATTGCCATCATTCTTCATCTCTTTGCCGCTATTCATTTACTTTTAGGATCGGGGTGCTCTCTTAAGGGCTTTCGTTTTGTCTTGCCAAAGAATGTTATTGCTTTATTAGCTAACAATCGTATCGATGTGTTAGCTACGTGCCCATACTCCAGAACCCGGGCTAGACTCTGCAGGTGCGACGTAAGAATCTACTGATGTGATAAACATGAAGACTTTCAACTCAAAGGAGCTGTACTGCGCAGACTCCTTCTTGGAGTTGCTGAGCGGAGAAAGTGATATTTAAGCTGAAACTTGTTGGCAGGCAGCAAGAGTTTAAGAGGAAATTGAAAAGGGAGGAAGATCATTAAAGACCAAACAAACCACAGATGGAAAACCCTCAGCTAGGAAAAGCACTTTTCAGCAATCGTTTCCGGCAATTATAGAATTCTGGGGTCCTCTGCTCCATATCCTCTCTAATGTCAAAAGTAAGACTTCTACACCCAGGATGCGTAAGGGCTGAACTGCTACTCTTAATTAATGCCGGAAAACAACCGTTGTGCAGAAATGACATTTCTGTTTCCCTGGCAAAAACTATGTTTATCATTGCAATGTCTTAATTCAATCTTACGTTACAGAGTTATACTTCTGAAACATTTTTTGTTCTCAGGTGACTAAAAATGTATTTGCGGTGAATTAAAAAAACCAGGGGCGGGGGAAAGTAACATTTTTGGCAAATTGAGATGGATCACTCGTTAAAACCAGAATACACATATTTTTCATTTAACAATTTTAAACATGAATTACTAGTCTTCCCAAAACATAAAAAATTGAGGAAATATAGTGCGCAGACTATTGAAAAGTATCTCTTCTGAATATCAAAGGAGAGCTCATTGGGAACATTTTTACAAAGGCAAAAAATATGTATAAAGAATAAAATTTAAATGTGCATATAAATTTATCACCTAGCAATAACTGCTGCCAAATCAATTGGGTCAGATTTCTTCCCATGGATAGATAAGTCTATAAAATTGTTTTTATATTTTTTTAAAAGACCAATATAGCATCATAATCTACATAAATGTTTAAAAGCTGAAAATAGACTAAAACAGGTCGAGTACCCCTTGTCCGAAATGCTTGTGGCCAGAAATGTTTTGGATTTGGGGATATTTGCATTATATTTACCTGTTTTACATCCCTAATGCAAAAATCCAAAATCTAAATGAGCATTTCCTTTGGATGACAGTGTTTGTACCCTGAAACATATAGATTTCAAATTTTCAGATTAGGGATGTTCAACCTGTATGTTACAATGCATGATGCATCTTTAAAGTGGATCCTCAATTATATTTGAAAGCACTGGAGTAACCAGAAGCGTATGCTATTCATCTTCTGTCTGTCGTGGGTAGATAATGTTTGCCAGTAATTACATGTCCAACCCAGGCCGGTTTGTGTAGATGTGGAGATACAACTCTTAATCAATGAATCATTTTGATTTGTGAATCTTTCTCTACTAAATTGCAGAAAAAGGGTGACAAAGATATAATTGTATATTGTCACTCATGCCTAAGCACAGGCTGATAGATTGAATAGCACTTAAAATAATTCATGGAACAGAAGCAACATGTAACTCCCTAGAAAGTAGATTTCCTCGTGATATTCTGATCCTTAAGCAAGGTGGCTGACCACTTTACCCTAGGAGAAATGAAAAAGAGATTCCAAATCAGCCAATTGTTGACAATTATTTTAGGATATTTATGCCACCCTGAAACTTACTTGGCTGATGACATAGTGTACACTTGGGAAGACGCCCGAGGCTCAAATAGACCAGCATCTCCAGGTATTTGTATTCCATTCAGCCATGTAGAGCCCAGTAAGTGGCTTTGAACCCAGTTAAATAAGTCTATATTGTATTTGTGGGAAAATAAAGCGTATCATGTCTTTGTCTTTCTTTAACACTTTTTACATGTCTCTATTGCAAGATGCATAGAGTTCAGACTTCTAGTTTTCATAACCACGCACAATATTCCTTGGCTAGATCAAGCAATCAATGTGTATTTCCAAACATACCCCCTCCTCCAACCTTACACTGGTATAATCAGTAACAGACTCCTTGAATTGTTTTCAAGCATGTGAGATCTTTTTATGCTTTCTTGCTTTCTTGCCTTAGTGTTTTTCCTGAGAGGTTGGATCAGAAGCTGTTAAAACATTTCCACTGAGAGGCATGTTGATCTATAGCACTGTAAGGCAACGAATGTGTATTCTTTAAGGCCCTAAATTTGGGGCAATTTGTTACAACAGCTGTAGGGAACCAATACGCACAAAATCTTTTTCTCACTACCCCAGAATTGTAATAATTCCTCTGTCTTCAAACATGATTGAGACCAGTCTTACCTCACTTGACATATGGGTTTTCCTTCCTCTTCTGTGTTTTCTTTTTTAAATAGACATCACTGTGATATTCCTCAATGATAATATGGAAACTGGCCCAAGGTCCTCATGTTTCTTGCTACCTATATGGTAAATGAATTGATAGGATGCTTGATATTCAATAGAGAGACACTAAATGTAAATTTTATGAAATAGAGCAATGTGACTCAGAGCGAAACATAATACTTAACCCGAATTTATGGCCACACACTTTCTAGCTTATTCCTGCCTCCATTGGTCCAGTGGTATAAGAAATCAAGCTGCATCCAATAAAACAAAATCTCTAATGCATTTAGAAATCTGACCTAGAATGTTGCTGCAATACTTATTCAGACAATTAATGTCTGCATTTAAAATTACAGAAATGGTGTAACTTATTTCATTACTGTATTGGAAATTTAAAATATTTCTTTGTTCTTGACAAGTCTTACTATATATATATGTACACAGACACACATAAATTTTTATTAATTTTTATAAAGAATGATTGTTTAAACCTTTTTTTCTTTTACTTTGAGTAATAAGAGATTCAAAGCAGTTGCAAAAAAGTACCAAGTGTCACTTGTATCTTTTACACAACTTACCCAATGATAACATCTTATGTGACTATAACACAATATTAACAAAGGACATTGAAATTTTTTTCAGACTTCACCTGCTTTT
The DNA here is from genome assembly GCA_008086735.1 of Cheirogaleus medius. NCBI lineage: Eukaryota > Metazoa > Chordata > Mammalia > Primates > Cheirogaleidae > Cheirogaleus > Cheirogaleus medius. The sequence continues at coordinate 3,785,625 of VBSM01000631.1, read as the reverse complement.
ACATGCATTGTGTGTGTGTGTGTGCATGTGTAATATGTTTGAATATGTTTGTGGAATGTTTGATTTGGTTAATTTTCCTTAATGATAATGTTTTCTATTTTAGTGATTTATAATTTGTTTATTCATTCCTTATTTTTACTTTCCATTAAGATTTCTCTTTTTAAGGTGAAAACTTAGTTGATTTTATATGTTTATATTTTTGTTTTAGCATGTAAAGATTTCTTTTTCTGCTTTGCTTGCATGCAAGAAATTTTGATAAATTTTCTTTCAGTTCAAAATATTTTATAACTTTTCTAAAGGTAACTTCTTTGACCAATGTTAATTCTGAAGAGTATTGCTTATTTCCTATATATTTGAATATTTTCTGTATGTACAGTTTATTAACTTCTAATTTAACCCCATAGTGATCATTAATGAACAGAAAATATTAGAAAATATTAGTTTAAAATAAAGATGGCATGAAAGGAACACCAGAAAAGAAAAATAAAAGTTAAAACATCTAGAAAATAAATAGCAAAAATGACAGCATTTTTCTAAATGTATCAATAATTGCATAAAATCAAAAGCATAATTTATGAAACTAGAGAACAAGACACAAACTTATGCTGTCTACAAAAGGCGCACGTTCAATTCAAAGAAACACATTGGTTGAAATTAGAAGGATAAGAAAAGAGGTATTACACAAGGATAAGAGTGAGAAAGTCAGAAAGCCCATAACTATACAAGAAAAGTAGAATTTAAGACAAGATGTGCTGCTATAGATAATAGACTTTGAATAGTGATAAAGCTCAATATATCAGAATATATAGAAATTATAAATGTGTATGTGCTTCAAAATATAAGAAGGAGAAACTGGCCAAACAAGAGGAAGAGACAGACAACTATAAAAAATAGGTGGAGATTTTAAAACAACCCAGACAGTAACTAATAGAACAACTAGACAAAAAAAGTAGTATGGATATAGAATATCTGAACAATATCATTCATCGCCAAACCTCATTAATAATGATTGCATATATTTCCAAACTGTGTATTTTTTTCTAGTGCACATGGACTAGATAACCAAGGTAGACTAGCTGTATCTTGGTCAGAACAAAGTCTTAATAAAGTACATATTTTTAACTTTAATTTTTAATATGTAATTCCAATGTTTTCTATCCTTCATTGTTTCTGAAGAAAAAATCAGCTATTATCTGTGCCATTATTTTCTTGCATATATAATGTCTTTTTTTTTTTTTACTGATTTCAAAATTTTTCTTCTTCATTTTTGTATTTTGGGTGGTTGACTCAAGATAAACCACAGGCGCTCTCTAAGTCTCATTTCCCTCACTTCCTAGCATGGTCATAATAATCCTAATGACTTCAAAGGGATTAAACACAATCCAGGTAAAGTGCCTGCGAACCTACCTTGCATTTTGTGTCTTCGATTAGTAAAAGAATAAAAGTTCAGTTCTGGTTACTGTGGTCCTCTTCCAGGGACATGGACTATGTTGGGATCCCTTCATGAATCTACCCTTAAAGGGGAGCCAAGGTTGCACTCAAGTATACCTAAATGGACCACTAGGTATCCCCTGGATAAACAATGGGGTTATGGTCCTGTCTCTGATGGGGTGACCTCCTTGGCCACAATCACCAACTCCATCAATTAGTAAATGGTCCCACATCTACTCTTACTTAGGGCTACCATGATATGAGCTGCTTGGCTTCCGTCAAAAGAAGTGCATCCCTCTTTTGAAGTTTTCCTCTGCTTGCCTGAGTTTTCCTGTTAAAATGCCATACTTGAAGTCTGGCTTTTGACATAGAAAGGACTGAGAGTTGGATGTTCATTGTAGGACAATGGAATACAGAAAAATCCCTCTCCATGACGTGCCTTATTTTCAGGCTTTGGTGGTGGGTTCTTTCTCACGAATAAACTTAGTTTGGCAGCATTCTACATTATGATTTGAGGCAAACATCCATCTATTGATAAAGTGATCTTAACATTGCCTAGTCTCCTGTGATTTTATTTCCCTCAGGGTTTGATGCTGCAGGGTAGCATTTGGAAGATGTAGTAGGCTTCTTAGAGAAAATACTATCTTAATATCATCATAAAATTTAACTTTCCCATATTAAGTGAAATGTGACCTTTTGTGCTTCCTTATGGTTCTCTCTCTCTCTCTCTTTCTCTCTCTCTCTCTCTCACACACACATATATATATATACAGAGAGAGAGAGAGAGAGAAAGAGAGAGAGAACATCTCGATATTTTCAAAGATGAAGCAAGTACTATCTCCTGTAATGAGAATAAATTATAAATGGGAATTTAAAATTATAGAAAGATAGTGAGAGGAATACCCAAAACATTGTATACTCAAACATTTACAAAATGTCTGGCAACATTTCTAATGATTTTGTTACAGAAAATATAAAAAAAAAATTGGGCTGGATAATAGCCCAAGCACATTATTTTGCAGCTGGTTAAATGTCAGTCCTTGAGAAGTGCTGATGAGTGTTTTTTATGGCTTATTTCCAAGCTGTTGGAAGTTCCTTAGGGCTGCCCTAAAAATGCGTTTTCCCTGGGATTTTCCTGTTTAACATGATTGTCCAGAGCTTGGATGCAGACATAAAAGCCATGTTCGTCCCATAGAGTGATAACTTGCTTGGAGCAATATTTTAGATTGCAGAGAAAATGAAAATGGCTGGCCAAAAATATGATGAAATTTAACAGCGAAAAAAAAAAAATAAAGTTCTGAATTTCATTTTTAAAGACAGGATTGAGGTCTCCTAGTTTAACAGCTTATTAACTCCGTTTGATAGATGCATGCTGTCAAGAGAAAGGAGCGTACTTTCTCAGATTCCGGTTAGATCATACCCTGGGCATTGCATTTAGTTCTGATGGACACAGTTGAAGACACACATTGAAAAATGATAGAAAATCCACGCAAATCCCCTGTGAGGTTCAAAGGACTCACAGTGGTGTTCTGCGAGGGTGTATCGAAGGATTCCATATTCTAAGACCAGAGAAAAGGCATGAGGGTATGATAACTGTTTTACAGTAGTGGATAGTTGAGGAGCTAACATTTGTTAGACCTATGCATCCCTGGAGGAGAACTAGAATGGATGTGTGTAAGTTGAAAGAAGACTGACAGAGGCTCTACTTAAAGGCAGACAATTCGATCATTAAAACTTTTCTTGCTTAGAATGGCTTTGTGAAGGCAGTCAGCTTTATGTAGACATTTTCAGAGGGAGGCTGCCTGTTTACCAAGTGTGAGAGACACGTCTCAAAGCTTGGGACTCCTCTGTGCTTGAGTGGATCTTAGAACTGAGTTAACAGGTCAGTAAGCAGGAAACCTCTACCTCTCTCAACCTTGGAGTCCCTGCATCTTTTTTTTTTTTTA
>VBSM01000631.1:3751839-3782148 GCA_008086735.1 Cheirogaleus medius | reverse complement strand
AAATAAAATGAAAAAAAAACAAAAGAAAAAAAAACAAAAGAAAAATAGACAAGTGGATTGTAAGGCTCAATCTAGGGTTTAGTAGGCTCAAACCAAGAAGTGGAGGTCTGGATAGGATGCACATCTGAATGCTCCTCTGTGACAGGTGACTTTAATTTCCTTCTCTGCAAAGTAACTGGAGACATTGGGCATTGCTTGAACATTTACTTTTCCTTTGAAGGTGGTAAGCCTGGGATTATCAATGCAGGTGGTGTGAGTGAATTAAATGCATGCAAAGGAAAACGAGATGGTACAATCCTTATGTCTTTTCATTCTTATATACATAGATGGATATAGGAATCAAGGTTCTAGGTCCCTCCTTACCTCCCTCCCTTCCTGGTGCCCCTCCCTCCCTCCTTCCTTCCCTCCTTCCTTCTTTCTTTCTTTCTCCCCTCCTTCCTTCCCTCCTTCCTTCTTTCTTTCTTTCTCCCCTCCCTCCCTCCTTCCTTCCTTCCCTCCTTCCTTCTTTCTTTCTTTCTCCCCTCCCTCCCTCCCTCCTTCCTTCCTTCCTTCCCTTCCTTCCCTTCCTTCCTTCCCTTCCTCCCTCCTTCTCCTCTCTCTCTCTCTTTCTTTTCTTCTTTCCTTCCTCATTTTTTTTAATTTAAAACAACCACTCTGTAACAAGGAAACCTACTTAGCAATGTTTTCTTACAATTTTCAGCACATGCGACTTGGCATCAGTTCAACAAGTAGGTGCCTCTACCATTTAATGCTCTGTGACTTTAGGAAATGTGTAAAACTTAACTATTTCAGTGTTCTCAAAAAGCTGGGCGAATAACGATCCCAAATGCATAGAGTTGGCATGAGCATTTCATGAAATTATTTTCATAAATCATTCAGCAGCACGTGGGAAGTGGTCAAAAACGAAGCCTTTTGGAAATGACAGTTCGTCCCCAGTCTGCGCTCTGTGGAGCAGCCCGCCCTGCTGCAGGAAAGGCAGCTGGATAGAAACATGAAGTGGGGGATGTGAGTTAGCAGGGACAGCTCAGAGATTTGGATGCTCAGAGGAGTGCGTGAATAGACCGCTCAAGGGAAAACACAATTACGGCAGTGCTGATCACCCGACGTCTCTTCTGTGCTTGTTTTCTTTATTCTCTCTTTTCCTATGATGGCAGGAGGGAATTTAGCAGACTAAATCAATGACAGTTCAAGGGCAGCTATTCCCAGTGTAGCTCTCACAGGTTTTCACTCTAAAACAAGGGATGCACCAATTATTGCAAACAAGCCACCTTCATCCCACTCTGCCTTTTTCATACGGACGGCAAACTAAGATTCCTTTTATATTTTTAAATGGTTGGGGGAAAATAATGCAAAACAAGGCAAGTATTTCATGACATGCAAAAAACTCTATGAAATTCAAACTTCAGTATTCTTCAAAAAAATATTATTGGAACGCAGCCATATCTATTCATAGACATATCATCCCTGGCTGCTTTTGTGCTACGAGGCATTGTTGAATACTTGTAACAAGGCACACAAAGCCTGTAAGATTTAATATCTGTCCCTTTCTAGAAAGAAGAAAAACAGTTTCCAGAAAAAGTTTGCCAATTTCTACCCTAAGCAAATATTTTCAGAAGATAAGATATCACACAAGATTTACTTGGCTCAGTAAAGAGCAAATTTAGTGGGTTTATGCTCTATTTTTCATAACTGATGCTATTAAAACAATATGAATACACTGGGAATCCAATCAATATTAATAAGGTGATAGAGCAAATATTCATGATGCTCCGAGCAAATACTTTCTTTAATTTTAAAGAAAATTAAAATACTTTTTAATGTCCTGTATAGGGAAGTTTTTTTTTTCTTCCCAAAACTGTAACTTCTTGAAAAGATTGAAGGAATTCAGTGAGCCACAGAACAATCATTTTCAATTAGGTGTAGAAGATGTTCAGAAAAAGAGCATTTCCAAATTCCACATGGAGGCATTTTGTTAATATGTGAGGCTTCCCTTCTCACAAAACTGCCTGAATTTCCTTCTGTCTTCTAAAAATACAAACAGAGGCTGGACCGTCGCTTTGCTTTTCTGAAGATAGCTGTCAATTATGTGCTGTGACTTAGCCCCAAATTAGTACACGGCCAGGAAACAGAGGTGTCACGCTCTGTTAGCAAAAGCCGGCTATAGGAGATGAGCCAGGAAATGGTCAGGTATTCTCCCTCATTGCTGAATGGAGAGCTAATGAGTTGACCACAGACTTCAGAATGGCCTGCTTTTGAAGCCAAGCAAAGCGATGCTATTATCCAAGAAGCTATGCTTGAGTCACAGCTTACAATTGATCTGTTATTTTTATGTCAGATGACATTTTTGCAATCTTCACAACACAGCAAGAAACACTTTGCATTAGAGTTGCCTTAAGGTTTTTATTTTTCTTTAAATTCCTAGATCAGGCTGCTGGTTTCCAATCATGTTTTTGCATGATACACAAAAACAGACGCTTACAGGGGAAGCTAAATGTATATAAGTTTCCATATTTCATAGGGCCTGAACTTGGCATATTGATAAGAATTTTTTCTTGATGGAACCAAAAAGAGAATTGAAATTTAAAAAAAAAAGCAATACATACAAAAAGACAAGGATGCAATCATACTACCATTTATACATATCTTTAACAAGCATATAGAGATCCAATTTAAGCAAATGCTTTTGCATTGCCACAAGGAGAGGATGCAAATATACTCATAACTGGTTAATTGAAAAGATACCAAATTGCAAGATATAAAAAACTTACTTTTCCCTTGCACTTTTTTTGGTGTTTGTTATAAAGATAAACATACAATGAATAGAGTAGGAAAAAAATGTGCTCTAATTTTATATTCCCGAGAAAAAGCCATCTCTAATTTTTCAAAATACTAATCAACTAATAAACAGATACTAGCCAAGAAGAAAAAAAGAGAATTGAGAATAAGAAAAGGAAAGTAAAATGGTGATTCCCAGAGGTTAGGGGTGGGAGGTTGGTGAGATGTTGGCCGAAGGATACAAAGTATTTGTGGGGTAGGAAGAAACGGTTCAAGATATCCACTATACAATGTGGCGACTACAGTTATTAACAATGAATTCTACACGTGAAAATTGCTAAGAGAGTAGGTTTTAAGTATTCTCGGCACACACAAAAAAATAAGAATATGAAGTAATGCATAGGTTAATTAGCTCAATTTAGTCATTCTACAATATATACATATATCAAAACATTATATCGTATGCCATAAGTATTTATAATTTTATTTGTCAATTAAAAATACTAGGGGGAATAATAGTGCTATACTGGTTGATATCAATATTCCATCAGATCACACTTTTCATTCATAAAAGTAACACAGCTTTCCTCAATAGGAAATCAGTTTTTGGATTAAGTTTAGCCAGGTCGGCTAAAGTGATCAGCATTGGAATTTTATGGCCTTTGTAAAGAAGTTGCCAAAGAAAAGAAAAGAGCCACATAAATGATATTGAGAAAACCCAGTGCTCTAACCAGGGGCTCATGTCTGTAGCAAACAGGGGATTGTCTAAGGTCTGGGGCCCAAGAGATGATTCTTCCACATAGGAGAGGGTACAGTAATTACCACATTCCCAGAGAGGCACGGGATAGCAAGATCCTGGCTGGAAAAAGATCTACTCAAAGGTTTTGCAGAAGGTAGTTTAATGGAAGGACTATTCACAAAGGTGTGGAGAAGTTTGTGTTCAGCAGTTTGCACAAGCAAGGTTATTGAGCTTTAACTAGTTCTGGGAGTAAAGAAGGGAGGGATGTTTCTCCTCAGAGCCTGTAGAGTTTTGATGAGCTCCCAGTAAGCAGAACCCTGAAAAAAAATTGACAAGCAATTCTCTTCCAAGAGACTAGCCTACCACAGATCAAAGCATACTGACAGTCCTCTACAAGTAAAATGGTGCTATAGCATCTCGCATACGGAGAGACAGACAAGTTCAACAGAAGAGAATGTTTGGAAATACACCCAACCATACATGAAAATGTAGCAGATAAAATGATGATGTAACCAATAGATGGGGAGTTTTTAATATATCCTTTTGGGAAACTGGAATAAAACAGAATCCCTACCTCACACCATGCCCCCAAATAGATCCCAGATAGATTATAGATCTACCTGGGAAGAAATTGAAAATGTACAAGGTTAGAAATGAAGATGACTAATTTCTCTAAAATCTGGATATGTAGGAATGCTTTAAAATTGACTCAAAGCCCAAATGTAATTAGATAGATGATATAGATGATAGCTAGATAGGAAGCTAGCTAGATAGATGAGAGAGAGAGAGAGAGAGAGAGAGAGAGAGAGAGATTCCACAGGAGTTAATTTAAATACATGCTTTATGATGTATTAAATAAATACTAGGTATGTTTGAATAAATCACATTACATTCAAGAAACAATGAAGGAAAGAAGATATTGTTGAATTTCCAACGGAATAAAGGGAATTTATTTCATCTAAATTAAGCAATCAGAAATATAGGAAGAAAAGAACAATGTAAGACTGCTATTTAAATGTCAGAAGAAATCAAATAAAATACATTTATTCTCTGTCACTTTGAATGTAAATTTCCTGTTAAAATGGAAAGTGCATGTCTTTAAGTTTAAAATTATTGAAATTATATAGATTATCATTTAGCAGGAACATACTTAAAACATAGATATAAAGGAGGCTAAATATTAATAGTGATGGGCAAAAATATAGCAGCCAAATAAAAATAAAAATATAATAAAGATCATTTCATTATCATATGTGGTGGAATTAGATGTTAAGCACAGTAATCAGAAACAAGAGGAAACCTTTTAATGAGGGAAGATGCAATTTCTGATATATCATAAATCTGTGTATATTATCAACATGGCAGTTAAATATATGTCAGAAATAATCAGAAATTGATAACAGTACCATTTTGATCAGACACAATAAGAAACCTCATTCAGATTGGAGTAGATCTAATGCAAAATTAAGAATATAGATAAAGTAGATAATACAGATCATCAGTTTGCCTTTGTATCCATGTCTATACCCATGAAGATAGATGGATGGATAGATGATTGATAGATAGACACATAGATTCCACAGGAGTTATTTAAATATTTGATTTTGCTTTATTAAATAAGTACTAGATATGTTTCAATAACCCAAATGTTGCATTTAAGATGCAGTAAGGAAAGCAAAGATATTAATATCTTTGAACTTTCATCAATAAGCCGTCATTCAGAGGATCTACTCTTTAATATATCAATAAAACACACATAACAATCAATACTTGGTTCACTTACAGGGTACATAAAAGGAAAATGGCATCCAAATAAAACATAAATGTTAAAGCTTAGTAATTAAGAAGCATAATCCCTAATAATACAGTGAAAGGAGCAACCACAACTGAATTCACTTTCTACTAAAGAGACATGTGGAGACAGTGGTGGTTGTCAGTCTAGTTTCTGGTATTTTCTCTAAAAGGAATACTGAATATCAAAAAGGATACAGGCAGCTACAGGACACCCATATCCTCAACAGAGCTCTACTACAGAGTATTCTCATTCTTCCAAACAACTTTGAATGTAAAAAGAAAAAAGAAAGAAAGAAAGAAAGAACCCTTCAAATCGTAGAGATCTGTCTGTTGTGCCACAAGGCAAAGATGCATGACTAGCAAAATGAGAAGAGAGAATTTTTCTGGTGAGAAGATCTTAGCTTTGCTAAGAATCTCAACATCACGCACGGAGCAAAGACAGAGAAATGCTGGGGTTATCAATCCATACAGTGCCTCTCTGTCCTTGCATTATCTGATTCTAGCAGAAAACAATGTGGTTCTTGCAGACTGGGGAAGTGGGACACTCAAATTAGAATCATGTATGTACCATATTTGGCTTTGGAAATCTCCAATTCAATTTACTAAATTGTTTTCATTCAGGAAGTTTTCTAAGCTAACTCTTATTTCTTGATCTTTTGATAAACGCTCCAAGGACATTGTATATATTTCTATTTAAAAAAAGCGGGGCGGGGGGAAGCAAGCATTCAAGTAATTGCCTTCGACCTACATAAATTCTCTCTTGTGGTTCATTTATGATTTGTTCTTCTTACTTCTTTATTTTTGGCCAGGTATAAATGTATTGGTCTTCAGCTATATAGTATTATGCATCTCAGTTCCTGATAAACTCAGACATTGACTTTGAACAATCTAAAAGAATGATAAAATTCCTACTTATTGATCATGCATCTTTTTGTATTATAATACAGAAATGTTCATTGCATGTTTGTCTTTTTATTATATTTTCTTAATATTTTCACTCCAAATGCAAAAGAGAACTGAAATATAACCACAGAAAAGCTAACCGGCTGGATAATGAAATAGTCGCTCAAAGCTATAACCAGTACATATGATTCTAAAAAGCTATTTTGCCTGCATAATATAACCCAATAACAATGCTACATGCTTTTAGTTTGGGGAATACTTATGAATGTTTCTACAATCATTGCTCAATTCTGTAAGCAGTACTCTGGCAGTGAAAATCAAACCCACTATTCTAGCTAACAAGGGAATAGAGATAGCCCTATTCCGAGACAATCTCTGAAACGCAGCCGTATTATCCATTTTTGGTACAATAGCTTTAATTATAGGATCATCACAGAGTATTTTAGATACTCAAAACATTAAGCTGTTCTGAGCAAAGGGGTAAATTTTGATGTCAACTTAAGTGAGCCCTTTTATTTTTCCCTATAGCTTGTGATGTGTTTATTGCTTAATCTATCCAGCTCAGGGTGGTACTGGATGGTTGAGTACATGTTTATTTTTCCTACTGCCACATACTGGTTAAGTATATGTATACCGACATTCAAAACATTAGGACTTTTTTGTCAGACACACACACACTAAATTGGGAGCTTACTTCTAACAGTTGAATGCAAAGACAGAAGCTGTCCCTAAGCTAATACGGCAACACTGTGAATGAGATCCATGGCAATATATTATGGCATGAAGCATTATGATACATTTTATAATTATGCCTTTTTTAATGCATTCAACTAAGTCCTCCTTCTACATTTGACTCCATTAAGGGGTAGTATCACAGCCAATGTTCAACATTGCTTTTATTTATTTACTTCTTATATAGCAATAAACCCAAACAGTCATGAAGTTACGCATTCCTGTTCGTTCCCAACTACCTATCAACTATTGCACTACTAGTGTTATTTCAACTGATAGGTGAGAACATTGAGTCTCACGACATTTAATTTTCATCTGGCTACTAAGTGGTGGTTCTGATATCTCAACCCCCGCATTCTCACCGAGGATCCTTTGCCTTAATCATTAAAATTTAATTACATATTTCTCCAGCTAATTGCAGGGATACAAATATTATCATCTGCACCCACACCCTCCTTTCCTAACCAATTTACAGAAGGGGAAAGAGGACATAAGAAATGAGATATAAGATATATATATATATATATATATATATGACAGAATATATATATATATATGACAGAAAGAAAATGTAATATAAATAAAATATCTAGGAGGCTCAAAGGATGGAGGGAGACAGTGTTTGGAATTATAAAGGAAAAAGTAGGTGGTGGCCGCTGAGGAATCTTCAAGGATGAGTTCCATTTGGGTAGAAGAAGTAGTGAATGAGGATGTTTCTAATAAAAGGAAAACACTGAATAAAGACATGGAGAAAGGTTTGGGGAAGACTTGGTCTGCCTAATGGTGTACCCATCAGTCATATGTCCATATTTAGATTTAAGTTAACTAAAATTAACTGGGTACAGAAAAAACCTACACTCTACCAGTATACAATATATACATGTGATGTCATTCAACTTGTATACCCTAAACATATTTAAAATTTTTTTAAAAATTTTAAATAATTAAAATAAATAAAATTAACAATGATTATCAATTCAGTGTGTGAATTACACTCTGCACATTTCAAGTGCTGGGTACCCACCCACGGCTGGTGACTACCATATTGGATAGCACACGTATAGGACATTCCTTTAATCTCAAAAATTTTTACTGGACAGTACTGGTCTCAGAAATTCACCCAGGAGTATAGCACAGTAAAGATTCTTCTATAAGCAGTTAACTTTCCAATGAATGGTGTAATGCAAAGACAAGGAAAGGTGTGAATGAATCCAATGTAAAAAAAATGACTGTGGTGTATTGCTCAAATCATACCAGAAACAATACTGTGAGTATGAAAAAAACATATTTTCAATTTTATCTAATACATTTACCTTCTCAAGATATCCAAGTAGGTTTAAAACATCATTGGGAATAAATAGGATTCCCAGTATAAACAAGTAAAAATAAAATAGATTTTGATGGTGTATACTAAATATAAAATTGAAGCAAAAAATGTTATTTTCTTCTTCTTTTCTCTGCCCTGATTGGCTTAAAAGTATTATAATTCTTAAAAGACATCTTCAACAACACTGTTTCTTTAAAATTTTCCTTTTAGGGGAGAGAATTTAAGGACACAAGTTTATTTTGTCTCATGAAGCAATTTATGGTTGTGGTAATTGCAGCCTGCACAAATATTTACACAAAAAGGATTTTTAAATTACAGATTATCAGCTCCTCGTTTGGAACTTCCTGGAAATCGCTCATATATGATAGTAGTCATACAGTTTTCGATGAAACGTGCCACATTTTACATAAAAACATTACCATAAAGTCTCTGGATTCTGTAATGAAATATTTTGCTTTTCTACACTACGGAGACCACACACGCTCACCTGTCTGCGAGAAAATCTGCAGGGATAATGGATTGAATGGGGTGACTCTACTTGACAAAAATTCAACATATTCCTCAGAGGAAAAAAATGACACTTCTAATCAGCTTCAAGGGGAAAAATACCCTTTTTCCTACAGCATCTGGTGCAGATGGAATCTAAATACCTCCTTCAAAGGAGCAAGTTTGAAAATGTGAATTCTGAAGTCAAAAGAAGACCGACTATGTATGTTTTTGAGTCAGAAACAATTTCCCCAATAGATTAGGCTTCCACCTGCGGGGACAGATCTTGGTGGGAAAGCAATTGTATTTGTAGGAGTGCAGATCCCACGGATTTTCTCTGCATTCAGCTCTGTAACATCCTGAACAAATGGGAGAATATTTGGGATTTTTCTTTTCTTTTTCTGCTTCTTCTTCTCTCTTTTTTTTTTTTTTTTTGTTGGTCATGTTCTTCAAACTTTGTCATCTAAACCACAGTGCTGCTCTGTTTAGTATAGTCGGGGTGGGGAGATTGGCATCTGAGGTTTATTAAACACACTCGCAATTACTAGAGTTTGATTAATGACCGTAATTAAATGTTGCATGCGTTGCCTCAAGAGCGCTTTCACTCATTTAATTAGTTAATAACATGGGTAAGAAAAAAAAATGCCACTGTGTCCTTCAGATACCACACAATTGAGGATGAAAATGTATCATGTCCCTCAGAGTAGGATAATGAGGTCAGTTATAAGTTTAATACCCGAAACTATTCAACTTTTCAGCAAATACCTATTGGCTGCTAAATACCAACCGTGTCTCTTGCTATGGAAGATATATCCCTGAATAAGATGAAGGAAGGCTCTTCTTCATCAAAACTTTAAAAAAATGTGTCCAAACGTTAATTAAATGTGTAGAGTAAATGTGATTTGTATCTTTTTGTCTTCCCTTCCTTCCATTAGAAATCTGAAAGTCGGTAAACAAGTTATTCCTAGACCTCGAGCAATAAGCCTAAAATTTAAACTGGGTATATTCAAGACTAATTCTTTTTAGCACTAATTTTATGCTTAATTCTCACTGTCTGCTCTGATACTTTCCACTTGAGGGCACAAGACAAATAAGGCTGATTTGAGTCTGGGTGCATGAAACCAAAATAAATAAGCAAATAGTTGATCAATGAAACCCTTCTCATCTAAGACTTTTCTGTTCATTAGCATTATTTTTGCAAACAGCAAAATGTTAATGGTTGTCCACAAAAATAGTTTTTTAGCTTGTAACTTTTGATTCTTCACATTTTATTCATCTCTACATCAATCTGTAGCTACCATTTGAGGAAAATACAGCTTTGGTGAGGCTGGAAAGGGGAATTGAGAACGATCTACTTATTGAAGGTGAGTTGGTAAGGTGGATATTCAGATATGAGGAACTGCTACGTATTTCTGCTGTTGACATTCCAATTTTCTTTGGCTTGGAAGTAAACTGTCCGGTATTAAGATCTTGATAGACCATCACATTCCATGAAAACATCCATATAGGTAACTTTATTTATATAAATAATCCAAAATTCATTTTGCTGATTGGAATATTTCATATTGCTGTGTTTCTCTACTTGCTAGTTACTTTAAAGATGCATTTGAAAAAAAGTTAAAGATAACTGACAGAGAATGAACCTTGCCTTTGATCACATTATTTAAAAAACAATGACTGGGTGAAAAATCTCGAAAGGAATCATAGAAATTACATACCCAATTTCCTTAGTTTATTCAAGGTGAACTTGAACCAAAGATTTAAAGTGATTCTCTGAAGGTCGTATAGACTCTGGACTATAATCCACATCTTCTTACATGTCTTTTTCATATTTGTCAACCATTCTAAATTTTGTGTGCTTTTTTCATTACAAATCATTAAAATATCCCAAACAGGCATTCATTAGGGCAATAGCCACTAACATTGAATTATTATCCAATCGCATGAAATTTATAATATAAACCAATACGCTTGGAAAATGTACATGTGGAAGGTCTAATCTGTGAATTCATAAATGTTATTCACCCACCATCAAAAAGAATCATGCCAATAATCTTCAAATAAATATGGAAGTTGTGGCAATCTTACACCTATTTGGTTAATTGTAATATTTACTTTTTATCTGGTTCATAACATAGCTACATAGAAAAAGAAAAAAGATCTGTGACTTTGTAATCAACAAAAGAGCAACCTCCCTTATCATACAAAATAATTTTGCTTTAACGAAAAATGCTGAGTTAAAAATTGAACATTTTTGAAATAGTTTAGTGGTTATAATGTGTATAACAAAATTAATTTTTGTTACTTATAAAAACAAGCATAATATGTTAAGTAGCTAATTAGCCTTGTCAATGTCAATTTAACAAATATTTATTTTATGCATTGTATATGCTAGCTTTGGGTCAAGCAATGAGAAAATTGCAATATCCTGGTATACTATATCCTAAGAATGCCTTGAATTTTCCATCCGAATTTCTGATGTCTATGAATATTAATGAACATATTTTGCCTGGAAGTCATTATTAAACGAATCTTTAACATGTAGTTTAAATCCTATCTTGACAGAGCTGAAACTCACACAATGTTTACTCTCCTGTTTCTGAATAATACGTTGCTCTTAGGAGAGTATCACTTTCAGTTAGGTAAGAGGGAAACTAGAGCCGGTTGCGGTCACTCACAAAGTATTCCTGCACAGGTAGCAAGCAGGCCAGGCCAGAGAACAGGAACACACACTTTTGCCAGGGCCACAAAATCCACAGAACTGGGCAGGTCTCTTTGGTATACGTCTACCACTGGCTAATTATTCCGGAACTTCCTAGTTAAAGCATGTCAGCACGATATAGAGCTCCCTTCTATCTTATACCCGTGTGATTGTCTATGTGAGCATGCTGGAGAGAAAGGGGGAGAAAACAGGAAAGAGAGAGTGAGAGAGAGAGAGAAAGAGAATTTCAGCAGCTCCGACATACACAGGCAACTTTATACACTTGAAAACTACTTCCAGGCATCCAGATACGTGCAAATTAAAGTTTTACCTTTCTAGACTGCGGGGTATTTATTAAAGTTGTATTGCTCTGAACCAGGCAAAATGAGAAAAGTAAACTGTGATTTTTTTTTTTTTACCTGACATTCACTGATCAATACTTATACCTCAAGGAGATAGTATAGTACAATATAAGCTATATAAAATAAAGTAAAACGGATGGTTAGTCAAGGGAAGCGAAAACATAAGATATTAAGATGAGTTAAGAAAAATACCCAAAAAACTATAAAATCTTCCAAACAAGTAAGAAATAAATATATTTTATATATATATATATAATATATTTGGAAGACAATCAAAATGATGGAAAGTACAATTTTAACTTTTCACACACACATGAACACAGCAAATACACCAAAAAATAAGTAAATGGTATTTGGTAGAGAAATGGAAAAACAAGCACCACATGTACTCACCATCAAATTGGCACTAACTGATCACAACTTATGTGCACAAATAGTAGTAACATTCATCAGGTGTCAGGCAGGTGGGATGGGGAGGAGGGGATGGGTATATTCACACCTAATGGGTGCGGTGTGCACCGTCTGGGGGATGGACATGCTTGAAGCTCTGACTCGGCTGGGGCAAGGGCAATATATGTAACCTAAACATTTGTACCCTTGTAATATGCTGAAATAAAAAAAATAAAAAACAAAACAAAAAAACACAAGTCAGGCCCCTGTTGGGAAGGTGTGGCTATCAATGCACTCTTTAAGAGAGAGGCATGGAATATGCTTATTCTTCGAGCCTCTCTCAAGGGGCACAATATCTGTAGACGTCTCAAGATCATGAAGAAACTGCATTTTTAGTTACTTTTTAACAGAAACCTTATTTTTTCCTACCACGTGTTTTTTAAAAATCACAAGCACTTTGTAGCAGTAACAGTAGAAATATAATAGTAGAAACCTTTTACTGCATGCTCATTTATGTGTGTCCTTCTCCTTAGAACTTTAAGTGCAAAAGGAGTATACTTTTTGAATGATTGGATATAATTTTTTTTTCCATTAAATCTTTGTACACAAGTTAGTTCATGGATGATTTCAAAAAGATCTCGTTTTTTGCCTAACTTTGCCCTTTAGTCTTGCTGCAGGTATTTCTTAAATAACTATCGCGTCATCTATACTTCTAATATTCTGTGATTTATTTTCCGACTTCTAATGATTTCTGTTTTACTCTTAAACACCGGCATTGTCGTCATCGTGCTGACACGGTGACCTTCCTTCAGCCACACAGTTTTCCTTATTTCAGGCATATATTTTAATTAAACATCAGTTCAATTAGACATCAGCCTCCCAGGGAAGAGTTGTGCATTTTAATCGCAACACAATTCTATGCTAATGTCTAATTTTTGTCTATCCGTGCCTGGAGAAAGTTAAAATGTTCATTCTCTTTGGTTAAAATTACAAAACAGGAAGACTTCTTGTACCCTCAAAAGACTTTACTGAGGTGTTGAATCTTTAAGCTAAGCTAATCTTTAATTAAATATAATCTTTAATTATCTTCGAGATAACCTTTAAGTAAGGAAGGGTGCCCATTCCTACTGAAAAACTTAAAGGGAATGAACACATTTTGATTGGATCCAGCAAAAACAATTGGCATTAGCTGGGAACATTACTGTGCTGTAAGATAAATTTGGTTAGGATATGTCAGCGTTTCAAACTGGCTTCGGATTTGCACGTATTCTTTCTCAAACCATGCCTCAAGAAGTTTCTGGGCATTTGTTCAAACGGTATGTTCAACGTGGGGACATGCATACTCTCTTGCACTTGAAGGTAGTGATTTAATTTTATTTCCATTCCCATCATCATTTAATTATGTACTTTAAGCTTTCATGACAATTTAGTCTTCATGCAAATTAAAAATTGATTCTAACCTCAATTTCACCCTCGATTTCCTCTCTCCATGACTTTACTGAATACCTCTAAAGCCTATCGGAATATAGTTCTTGTCATCAGTAATAGCCATTTTTACTCCCTCAAATAAAAGCCCAACTTGGTGCTCTTGGTCCAAGATTCTGAGGCACGTGGATATTCAAATGTTGGCATGTTCTTCTCTATTGTGTCTTTATCTTGTCATGGCAGGACGCTATATTTTACACGGGGAGGTCTCTGCTTTGGGTTGTGTCTTGAGAGAAGTTGAAATATATTTAGTGTTTGTTTTCTTTCTGGAAGCTTTAGGAATTCGGTTTCGGTTCCTGATGATCTAAAAGTGCACGTGCTATGTCTAGTAACAAAAACACTTTAGTGTGGGATTGTAAGAAATTATAAAAACTGAGCAAGCTCTGTAGTCTTATTACTGGGATTATACCGATGCCAGTTTCCTGGCTTCGACAACATACTATGGCTATTTGAGGTGTCACCATGGTGAAAGGCCCGGATAAAACATTATATGGGACTGTTTGTACTATTTTTGCAACTTCTTTTGAGATTATTTCAAAATTAAAAAAAAAAGTTAATGAAAAAACTGATGACTATTCCCTTAACTAAGAAATAAGATGTAGACACACATTTTAATATCTAGTAGTCTGAGTTATGCCTTGATTTTGTATTATTTTTTTTTATTCTTTTGATTCTCAAAAAAATCACATATTGGTTATTTTCAGGGCAGGAAAATGCCTTCCCCCAAATATATCCGTGGATTTCTCTCACGCTTAATGGTAGACTTTGCTGCTGAAAACTCACAGGGTCCTAGAGCCCTTCTGTTTACCATATAATAAAATGGAAGTGTCCATAAATCTCTATGCTGAGGGTCTGCGAGTGTTTCTGCAAAGGGTCACATAGTAGCTATTTTAGGATACGTGGGCCAGGTGTTTTCTGTCACGTATGCTTAACTTTGCTGTGTTAGTGCAAAAGTATCCAAAGACAGTACAGACACGATTGAGTGTGGCAGTGTTCTCATAAAACTTTATTTACAAAAGCAGACGGAGAGCCATGTTTGGCCCTTGGGCTGTAATTTGCTGACCTTTGCTTATGCCCATAGTTGTTGTATTATAGTCCCTACACTATGAAAACTTGAAATGATAGCACGTGTGTTTCCCACATGAATTTCAGCTCCAAAAGGCAGCATTGCGGGATTCCCAGAAACTTACTGGTTCTTGACACTGCACAGGTGCAAAGTGAATATTCCTTAAATGCACACCTGGGTTTCCAACTGAATAAATTAAATTCAATAGCCCGAGAGATAGACAGAAAACATCAATACTATTGGAATTTGATTCACCATTTATGATACTCATCCCTTGAAGATCAAACATCAAGAAAAAATAAATTGTTCTTTTCAAGCTATAACTTTTTACAAGGATTCAGGACCACTCAATAAAATCCAACTTATTAAACATGTTTCACTCTCCAATTTAAATATCACAATTGTTAATTGTCTAAAATTACTCTAAGGCATTTTGATAAACCATTCATATTTGTAGAATATTTTCAGGGAAGAAAAAAGAAAACAGAATGATTTTTTTAGGAATAGTTAACTCTAATGCCACTAGGTTTATATGATATTTTCCTAGGAGCTCATGGTTTGATGAAAGCAATGAATTTAAGAAGGAATTGCAATTTTTACCACTCACTGAGTCTCTAGTACAGTTAATAGAATAACGTTAAACACTTACTTACTCCCAAGGCAAAACAATTACTTTTAAGAAACATATTCCAAATGCCAGATGCAGAAATTCTCTCTCAGAAATACACCCATGGCAAAGTGGTAATGTTCTTGCCATTCTGAATAGTTTTTGAAAACTCAGCTTAGACCATAAAATGGCTGACTTACTGCAAAGATAAATGCAATAGAATTGAATACGGTTAATCTTTAAATTATACTCTAAAGGGGAAATAAGGTTGCATTAGAATAAGTATATGTTGCACAGAAGATAATTCTTGGTAAAGAAGTCTGATTTATAATCTGTATCCGATTGTTTTTATGGCATTTTTTAAAGTTCAAGGTTACACGTGAGTTTCTATGCAAGTGGTCCTATTCTCTTTCCTTTCCCATCCGTGCACTGACGCTGCAAATTCAATGCAATATTCAGAGTAAAGCTCTTCCTTTTGAAGTATAATTAGATGGACCACCCAATTATGATTCAAACCGGGAATAGTTTATGGGGAGAAGAGAACAGTAATTATCATGCGGGACATTTGCTCAAATCCAGAGATTTCCTAAACAAGAATGATGGGCCAACCTAGGTAGAACCAATTTGTAATCAATTCAGAAGATTCTGAAAATAAAAATAACCTTGTACTTCCATAAAATAAAACCATTATCTTAATGTCCAGAAACTAACATCCCCTGGAAGGATTGTTATCCTATTGTTCAGAGTTAATAAAATTATTACTTCATGTATAAGTGTAATCAACAAAAAAAAACTATTGTTCATCTTTTAAGTTCTAAGAGCACAGCTAAGCTCTGATCATTCTTTCAATAAATGCTTATAATGTGTCATTTAAGTCACCTGTCCTATGAGCTTTCAAAAGGACAGAGGTCATTACAGCCTCACTTAAGGAAAAAGAAATGAATCTGAGATGAACCCAGATTCATTTGGGATGCTAGCCTGTGTTGAGATATATAGAATGGAGAGTATGACGGAATTTGAATAAACCATAATGCTTTTTCCCTCAAACTTTTGGAACCCTTTAGACAATTTTAGATTCATTTTGGATAAAATACATTAAAGATATTTATGAAATATCCAAATGTATGTGTGAAAAATTTGTTTGTAAAGGTGCAAAACATAGCACAGGATTCTAGTATAGTGACAGATTTGCAATGACTGGGTAGAGGTGGTTGAAGACAACTGTTTGAGTGAAAGGACTTGATGTTTTGGCCTAGTAGCCTTCAGAAGGTAGATAATTATCTTGAAAATCATTGTCTTCCTCCCTCTTTGTCAGCCTTGATTAGTGTGTGTGTTCGGGGAGGAAGGCAGGTTTAGGAATCTCTCATAAAGACTAAGGACATACACCTTCCCACTATCTTTAATTTTAATGCATAACTTGAGCACATGTTCAATGTGTTCCAGTTTATTTCCCAGTTTTTTTCTCCTTTAGGGAACAGGCAAATGATCTTCCTTTCCTTGTCTGCCTGAAGAATGATTTCAGTGTGCATTTCTGCCTGTTTTTTTTTTTTCCTTCCGACAGAGTCTCAGTCTGTCACTCCGGGTAGAGTGCAGTGACATCATCACAGCTCACTGCAACCTCCAACTCCTGGGCCCCAGTGATCCTCCTGCCTCAGCCTCCTGAGTGGCTGGGTCTACGGGCACTCACCACCATGCCTGGATAATTTTTCTGGTTTTTTTGTAGAGATGGGGTCTCTCTCTTGCTCAGGTTGGTCTCGAACTCCTGAGCTCAAGTGACTCTCCCACCTCAGCCTCCCAGAGTGCCGGGATTACAGGCGTGAGCCACCATGTCTGTCCTGCCTACATTTTTTTTTTTTTTAAGGACACAAACTCACTTAAGGGGTGGGATGTTCCTTTCCTTGTCTTCCTTTTCAAAGTGGAGATGAGATACTCATCTTTGAAGAAAACATGCCCCGACTCTCCCAAATCACTTATTCCATCATTTCTCGTTCACAAATCAGCTTGCAATGACTTTATGAAGGCCAACACCACCCCTGCCTGCTAGGGAGGTGATCCATACGGTCAGATCCAAATCGCTGCATGTCCAGAAAGATGTCTGCCTGACTTCCCCATTAGCCTATGGTGTGCACAATAAGGGCCACCCGTCCCTTAAATGGGTCCATGTCCTAATCCTTAGAATCTTTAAATATTACATTACATGTCAAAAGGATTATATACATTATCTATCTTCCATGTATCCTCCCTCTCTCTATATATATATGTCCTTTGCCATCAGCCATCTATGTATCAATCACTTATCTATCATTCTATATATATACTGTCTGTCCATATATCCATCATCTGTCTATCTTAATATAATTTTGTCCGGTAAAAGACGGGGAACCGACTTCAGCAGTAGGGCAACCAGAGATCCAGGGTCCCTGAGGGCATATTAAATAATTAAAACCAGAGGAGACAGCCTTAATGGAAGTAGAAAGATTATTACAGAGCTAGGAGTGACTTCAGGAACATCACAGTTACAGAATTAACAGACATCGTCTATGAAGATAACGCGCAGAGAGGGTGCGCTTCATAAATGTCTGTTTCTGTCGAGTTTGTCAAGGTCTAACGGTGCGCAGTTAGAAGAAGAATTGTGACAGTCTTTATTTTAACGGTAACTGTGGCTCTTTCAGACTGGGGTAATTCACCCCCTGCCATCTTTTCCTGTCAAACACCTGGATTCATCTCTTTGCAAGGTATTATATATCTCCTTATTTAATAAGCAGATTTTCAATTAAAAAAAATATAAAGACTGCCTAGCACTGTTGATAAATTTTAGCCGGGATTGGATACTCTTTGCTAGCGTAGAGTTTCATTGTTTGCCCACACGTAACCTTCATAAGGTACCATTGTTCGTCTTCTAAAAGTAAACACAGTCTGCACAGCTTCTTAAGCAACAAAGCCACAGTCAGAATGGATATGACCACCATCCCCACGGGGTTTTTATATGAGCTGTTATTTTATAACAGCCCCTACAATTGCAAGGAACCCGGATTCTGCCAACAACCTGAATTGCCTGGGAAACAGTTTCTGTCCAAGAGCCTCCAGGAAAGAACACAGCCTGCCAAGGCATTGATTTTTGCCTGGAGAGACCAGTGTTGGACTTCTGACCTACAGAACTGTACACTCATAAACGAACAATGTTCTGAGCAACCGAATTGGTGGAAATTTGTTGCAGCAGCAACAGGAAAAAAATGCATATATTTCCTGAGACCATCTAGTATATCGCCTCAAGGAGAAATTAGCTAGGATATCTGTCGTAGCGTTGCATTAAAAAATAGAAATAAGACCAAAATTATCACACACACATATACACACGCAATTAAAATAACCAAAACCATCCACCAATAAAAAAATTGACATTTTGATGTTTGCTCATAATACAATACTGAATGGATATTTTAAAACTATAAAACTATGTCTACATGAATCAATGTGACTGTTTCTCAAAAATCTACAATTAAATTGAAGAAGAGTATGCGTAAGGAAAACCTACTAAAATTTTTATGGATAAGTTCACATTTAGCACAATTATTGAAAATGCTAGGCTGTTCACATTTAAGATAATGATTACTTCTGTGAGGGGGAGGATAGAGTTCTTGTAAATATTCACACAGGCATGATTTTTTTAAAAAAAAATCTTCCCCAAAAGTTGACTATGACCTAGTAAAATGTCACACATACATGTCGAACCCATTATATTCCTCTGATATTCTGTTAGCTGTTAGGGACATACGTGTGTGTAAAGATATGAAAAGATGTTTAAAATCACTGCATATCAAAAATGCAAATTAACTCCACACACAAAAAAAATACAAATACTGCGTGCAGGTACAGTTAAAAAAAAGTTCAAAGAAATTGCTTATACATCTGGTAGGAAGGCTGAAAGATGTGTGAGTGATTTAAATGCCAGATGTGAGGTTTCTCCTTTAAGGGAGCCCAAACTCTTGGGGGTCATGTGTAAACGCTCAATTTTACTGTATGAGGCGGTTTATCATCTATTTCCTGAATCCTTGCAAAGACCAGCTGCCCAGGAGCTGAGTGAGAAGCTGAGAAATTGTTCCTTGTAGCTGAGCCTCGGAACCTGTCACCTACGAGAGGGCATACCACCTTCATGTTACCTGTTTTCTGTCTTTCTCTCATAGGTGTGCAGAGTTGACTGCTCTCAGTATTTCAACTAAACAGGGAATAAAAGTCTTCCCTCAAATCTATCATCGAGTCCTCTTTCTCCAAGTCAGCTAGCTTTGTACTTGAGTTCTGCGTGCAGTAATTATAAATTAGGGTTGCCCTTTAATTCCCACCGCGTCTTGCCCGTTATGGACACAGCACTCTCTTGGGTTTGAAGGGATAAAAGGCAGCATTTGAACACCCCCTGGAGGGGTGTGGGGTCTTGCCCTAATTCTGCTCCACAGCTAGACACTCTTATCTTTATGCCTAGCCACTGGAATATTGTAGAAAGTCACTAAATATTTGATGAAAGAATGAATGAGAGCCAGATTTGGATGAAAGGCCTTGCATTTCTAATGACATCTGTCCTCACGGGATACAAATTCATCCAGCTGCTCTGAATTGCTTGAGCGAAGAAGGCTCTAGGCTAGAAACTTCTATAACAACTTGGCAGGAAGAACAAGCAGCTACCCAGACAAAGAAACATGTGAATTATTTCTAATCTGTTCTGGACTTCTCTCCCTCCAAAGATGGATATGGTCCACTTGGAAATGAGAGTAAAATTGTTAAACATTATCACTCTCTGTGTCTACAGCTGGTGAGGGAAAAGTCAGATGCCTTATGGATTATATAATAAATAGCCCAGAATCTGTTTTTTTTTTCCTTTGGCATGACAGAAAGTTCCAAATACACACACACACACACACACACACTTACACACCCCATACTTCAGGGAGAGAGACAGCAAACAGTTGCAACAAAATTGATATCTTTAGAAATGAAAGGAATAGTGCACCCAATTAGGATGGACACAATTAAAAAAATAGAATATAACCATTGTCGACAAAGATGTGCAGAAGTTGGAACGCTGGTCAGCTTTTGTTTGGAATGTAAAATGGCGCAACCACTGTGGGAAACAGTATGAAAAATTAAGCACAATTAACATGTGATCCATCAATTCCACTTCTGAGTATATATCCAAAAGAATCGGAAGCAGGGAATCCAAGAGATATTTCCATGTGTATAGCAAGCACTAGTCGCAGTAGCCAAAATTTGGAAGCATGTACTGATGAATGGATAAACACAATTTGGCCTATACATATAATGGGATACTATGTAGCCATAAAAAGGAAGAAAATGCTGACACATTTTCCAACATGGATGAATCTTGGGGACATCGGGTAAGTGAAACAAGCCAATCACAAAAGGACAAATGCCGTATGATTTTACTTAATATGAGGCCCCAAGAGAAATGAGATTCATAGAGATAGGAAGTAGGGCGGTGGCAGCCAGGGGCTGGGGACTGAGAATGAGGAGTGAGGATTTGACGGGGACAGAGTTTCTGTTTGGGAAGGTAGAAAAAAGTTCTGTAGATGGAGGAGAGTCGTGATGACGGTTGCTCATAGAAAGTTGGTCATAAAACAAATGACTAATTTTTAAATTGAAAAAGCAATGAGGAGGAGTTACTTAAAACATGAATGCTGAATAATGTCGGATCAATTCAGGAGACAATTAACCTGGTACAAAACCAAACCAAACCAGAAACAGCAATAACGATGATGAACAGGCCACACAAATCGGTGCACAAAATAAGAGGCAGAACAAAAAGAACAGGAAACACTTTTGGACAAAGGACTAGGCAGTCCATTGTGGAGAGAAGTGGCTTTAAGAATCTAGGTGACACAGATTTTAACAAGATGGAAAACTGGGTGTAGGTACGCAGAAGCCTTCTCCATTGCTTTTGTAAGTGTTCAGTGCATCCAATATTATTTTGACATAAGTTTGCTTTTTGAAAGTTCCTGCTACCCTATATCCTTGTCAAAATCAACATGGCTAGGTTCTCTGTTTCGCTAGTTTGCTGGGTTTAATTTCTGAGATTGGTTTCTCCTTCCAGGGATGCTTGCTTTCTATCTTTGCACCAATATTGGGGTGCTATTTTTAAATTAAATCATATGGATTATATTATAGAGTATCGACAATTAAAAATCTATGTAAAGGATGTCTCTTCCCCATCCACAAAAACTCAGTCGCTAAATATTTCTTTCTCACCGACTTAAACAGAAAAACATTTTTACTAAGAAAGTGACCAAAATAAAAAAAAAATAGGAAGAGTTCAAGAAACTTTAAGTTCTCATTCAATTAATCAATGAAACCCGAATATCTCACTATGCAAAGCATATTTAATTAGGCAATGTTTTCACTACATATAATGAAGCTCTTTAAATTGAGATTTATAGTATCGCAGGCAAATGTATTATCCCCTTCATTTCATTTTACATCAATCATCACTGTTTATCGTAAAAATCATTGTGATTAGTCTCGATTCATGAAGAGATGAGAGGAGTTTATTCAGCCTCAGGGCACTTCAGAAATAGAAATGGCTGGTTCCTGCTCCCATTGGTTTCAGAGTTCACTAGACTAGCTATGAGACAAGAAAATGAAAAGTGTGGAGGAATCCTACTCATCACTCTGTGATCTTGGCAGGCACATGATACCCATAATTGTCACGATTCAGACACCTGTATTTTTGCCATTTCTTTCCAATATAGCTGTTGAAAAACAAAAGCAAATTTAAGTTTTTGTCCTTTCATTTTAGTTTTTATTACATTTCTTTTGCTGTGCCTTTAGCACATCTTTCTTTAGCATGATCATTGTACTTATTTTTACTTTGCATGAGAAAAATCAAATCATTGAATACACATTCAGGTTTTTTTTGTTGTTTTTTGTTTTCTGCAAGAAGGACTAAGAGATCCCTGTTTTAACATTTAGGTTTTTTTTTTTTTTTTTAATCCAGTAATGTGATCACTATCCAAAACACTTGAAGACCTGTCAGCTAAAATTTCTGCATTTACTGAATATTAGAGGTTTGTAAACCATCCAGTGTGTAGAAACTTTACTCTGACCAGGCTAAGGAGAATGTCAGAGGGTGCACCGAAGTCAGAACTGAACAAAAGTCTGTAAAATACACCCACCATAACAAAAGAGAACATCGTTAATAGAATCTGTCCGATCTCAAATTTTTAAAAAATATGATTTAGATGAGAAAATTGGAAGAGAACAGAGAGAATCGTAGACTCCAGAAGTAAGTCTGATTGCCTCTTTAAATAACTTCACACAACTGACGCTTAAATGGCTTATTCAACATCTCACACAGCTCTACCTTTCTCTACGTATGCAGCAAAACAGTCAGCTCAGAAAACAAATACTGGCCGCTCTTCTCAAATGAAAACCAGTTGGAAATAACCGTCTTTAATTTTCGTTCTTTGCACTTGAAGCTCTTCCTCATATTAAGTAACCTTAATTGCTCCCTTTCCCTCTCATGTCTGCACTAGGTCGAGGTTCCTCCTGCAGGAGGCAGAGCCTCTTTGTTCCACAGATCAAAGTACAGCAATTGGCTGCGGAAATCCTGAGAGCAGGGACTTCCGTTTAGTCATTTATCTTAACTCAGCACAACTCAAGGCCGCTTCCCAGTCGCATGAAGACCACAGCTGCTTGAATTAGCGTCATGAGCTATGATTTTCACCTAACGCGTCATATTTAGGATACTCCTTGATTGCAAGAAAATGACCCAGTTAGCAATAAATGTCAGAAAAGTGCCATTTCAATATAACCTGCCATTTAGTCATCGATGACTCTGCTTCTTTGGCAGATAATCAGTCTTGTAGCAATGTCCTGTGCTTTTTGCGTTTGTGCTTGAGGTGGCAATAGCATTCATGTTGTTGCACCATCACAATTTAACTTATAAATAAAGGGAGCATAATATCCATGTAGGATATTCCTTTTACGTGCAATTTAGGGAGAAAAAGACCTACATATACATGCAGTGTTTCTCCACTCTGTCAGTGTAAATCACCACCTACAATCACGTAGACCAAGCTCTCCTCTGATTCATGCAGAGTATATCTTCATCAAGCGTCTCCTTTCATTTTTTTTTTTCCAATCAACGCTTTACTTTCTCTGAGACAGTTTTCATCAAACACGGCATCTCCAACGCACTCTTTAAAGGGGGGGAAAAGACCTGTAATTGTGAAAAATCTTAACCTATACAAAACTAAACATTTTAATAGATATTTTTAAGATCTTTTACTTTGGGGCAAATGACTAAGGCAAACCAGTTAAAACATACATTCAGATTCCCCACTAAATTCCAAGATGAAACACTTGCCTTCTTATATTCTATAAATTCCATTACTTTTTGCTGACCTGAGATGTAAGAATTTAATAAGAATGGAATACAAAGAGGGTGATGCAAAGAGACATAATAAATAATACACTAATGATAGCAGTCACGGATTTCTGAGATTGAACAAATGATCATAATTGCATTTCGTTTCTTCTTTTGCTAATTGCTAAGTAGTTTTTATTTCTTTTTCTTTTTTTAACAAATAGAAACATCCTGGGTTTTGATGGTATTGAGTGATGATTTGTAAATGAAATGGACTGATGGGAGGAAGAACTGGCAAATGAGAAAACAACTTTTAGGTGATGCAAAATCTTCATATTTTCATAAAGCTGTTGTGTGCAAACTAAATTTAATCTCTCCTCATCAATAAATGATGGATTGATGGCTTATGCACTTTTAGGGACACAGTCATGGAAACCACTTTTGTCTTTATAGCTGGAGGCTCTAATAAACATTTATCCAAATTGTCTCTCCATTACTACCTTTCTCAGAAGCCAGATTTCGGAGAAAACTGAACCTAATGTTCCCTGAATTCAAAATTAGACTATTAAAAGGCATGTATCCAAAGTTCAGTTTGGGGGATAATTTGGGTTATCCAAACTGTCAGTCATTCCAGACAAGTATCAACCTGTATTGCCTTTGGCCAGAATATTATTATATTAACACATCTCTTATGAAAAATGCTATAGCGGAAGACAGATTAAAATCTACCATCTCATTTCAAACTTCATTTCTTTCATTAATGAGAGTGAAATTTATCCCCTTCTTGAAGTTTCCTTACATTGTATCTTTAAAGTTGTATTTTAGATACATCGAAGGACTCATAGTAGGATTTCTGCTCATATTTCTCCAAAATAATAAAAAACAGCTTTGAAACTATCTTTTTAAAGATTTGCTCATGCACACGCACATGTGTGTGTGTGTGTGTGTGTGTGTGTGTGATTTGGTTTCCCTACAGCATCCCAAAAAAACAAAGTCTCATTTTCTTAATAATCCATTAACATTTTGTTTTTCTGTAGGGAGAAGTAAGAAATCAATGCAAATAAAAGCAAAAAATAGCAATGAAGCTGTCTTGGTTTCAGGGACACGCCCCCCCCCCCCACACACACACAAACTTCAGTGTTTAAAACTGTGAAATGTGTAGGCAGGTGCAGTGAGAGATGGGATTTGAGCATAGATCTTAAGAACAGTCCTGCATGTTTCCTCGGGGAAATCGCCATGGTCCTAGGCAGAGCAATGTCCCGACAGCGCCAGGACCTCTGGGAGGAGACCTGGTGGGTCCTACTCAATGCACGTTGTCTTTTTTCATTTCCCCTGCAACCTCCTCTCCAAGCAAGTTTCCAGCACTGGTGAATTGCAACCTAGGGAGGTAGGCTCTTTGACGTGCTGAGGTTTTCTGATTTACAAGGTGTGAAGCTCTACCTAAAGGCATGAACTAGTAGACTGGCACCAAATGAGAATAGCCAACAGGTCTTCCTAGCTTATCATCAATCTTTCAAGTTACCTGGGAGGCTAGACTAGGGCTTGTTCTTCAGGCTTTCCCTACGTGTGTTACTGGACAGCAATAACACATATTACCTGAATGATAGGAGGGGAAGAGAAAGGGTAACCATCTTCTGTATGGTTGCCCTATCTCCCTTTAGTCATTGGTCTTAGCAGATTCCCGCTTCTTGTAGTGCTCTGGGAACTGCACCCATCACTCACACCTGGATGCAGCAGCAGGTGGCCCAGCCAGGCTGTGTCCTCTGAGCTCTGCCGGAGCCCAAGCCCTCATGATGGCAGCAACTTCCTCTGACCATCGTCTCTGCTACCTCGGTGATCTCTCTTGGTGTTTTTGGCTCTTGAGAATCTGTCTAATCAGTCCCCTATGTCAAATCCTTCTGGTGAAGCACAAAGTGAGGTTTTTTTGTTATCCTGCCTGGACCACGAGTGATACATTGAAAGGGAAGGTATCAGAACAAATGGGTCAAATACTTAACATGCTATCATAGATGTGCGTATGTGTATACATGTATATATATATATATGTGCGTGTGCATATATATTTATCTCTCGTATCTCTGGACATACATCTATAATACATGTTCGATTCTTATTGAATTCTTGCTTATCGCATCAGCAAAAAGTGATGGAATTTATGGAATATAAGAAAGCAAGTATTTCTTTTTGGAATTTAGTTGGACATCTGAATGAATGTTTTTAATTGGTTTGTCTTAGTCATTGGCCCCAAAGTAAAGATCTTAAAAATATCTATTGAAATGTTTAGTTTTGTATAGGTTAAGATTTTTCACAATGATAGGTCTTTTTTTTTTTTTTCTTTAATGTCTGCATGGCGGGGGCTGTCTTTGGTGAAAATGTTCTCAGAAGAAAGTAAAATGTTGCTGGAAAAAAATGAAAGGGGACGCTTGATGAAGATATACTCTGCATGAATCAGAGGAGAGCTTGGTCTACATGATTGTAGTTGGTTATTTACACTGGCAGAGTGGAGAAACAGGTTTGCAACTGGGAGTTTCTCCACAGGATCAATTTATCTTTATATTTTAAAAAAGGTGATCTAGTGACTTCTATATAGAGACCTATACATGCACATGCATATATAAAAATAAAGCAAGAGTAAGAAATAAAAGGTACTCTATTTAAATAATAGGTAAATGTATAGATATATGTTTACACAATTATATATAGTGTATATACCATATTTATATGTATTTGTTTTATATAATATGTATATACACAGTAAGAAAACTTATTTATAAATATACATAAATATTAGGGCGCATATGTACAATCTTATATACCTATATACACATGCTATTGAATACAGAACCAATAAACTGAGTACGATAAGCATGAGAAACCTCCAGAAAGGCTCTTACTGAGTCACCATTTCAGATTATGGAAATCTCCTGGAAGGTGGTCCCATCAGATAAAAGTGTAGGAAAACGAAAGCAAAATTAAGATAATGAAGAGTAAGAGTTGACTGTCAAATCTGGGTAAAATAGGAGCAAAGAAAAATAACATACTTGGAAAAAATTATTTGAAACATAAACGCATACACTCAGCGAGTGGGGACACTCTGAGGGTTCTGAAATAACACCACTTGATATGGATGCGGAGCTTGGCATACCACAGCGAGATTCTGAGCACCATGTAGGCATTTTCTCATTTATTCTTCAAAAGAGCCCTGCATAGATAATAATGATGTTATCTACATATTCCACACGGGGAGGTTGGTTCTTACTATGTGCTGTTAATCCTAAAATCTTTCCTGGTAATCACTTTCTTGTGATGCCTCCACCATCCAGGTGCTTTTGTGAGTATGCCACGATTTTGGGGGGATATTTTGTTTTGTCCAAAGTTTTTGTTTGGTTTAATAAGTCTCTTATTTAGAACTGGTCACTTACTGTAACATTCTGAATACCATTGTGGGCTTTCTGCTGTAGCCCGAGAGACATCTCCTAAGCGTATTTCCAACTATGACTTTTGTTCCCTTTTTCTGATCAATATTTAGACCCTTCCATCTCCCGACGAGGACAAGCCATGTAGAGGGTTCACCCTGATTGATCAGAATTAGTCTCTGGAATATTCTGCTGCTATGAGAAGGGAGTGTTTGAGTTCCATTTAGAAGGATCCCTTATTTATTAAAAGAATAAAATATATATATAAGTAAATTAGCAATTTGTGCGTACCATCGGAAGTGGGATCATCACACACATGTTCTGAGTGTCCTCCGCACACGACCCAAAATATTCAAGTAACACGTCCTGAGGGATGTCAAGAAATACCTATGCGGGCAAGAAAGGAGATTAAAACAAGCAATGAATGTGAGAAGGAGAAATGCAGTGGGAACTGGAACAGCCACAGAATGAGAAGACTCCACTCAAGGAAGTCAGAGCAAGCACTTTTTTTTATTTATCACTGAAGAGACATAATTACAAAACCAGCAATCTGAGAAACGTCTCAAGTTTTGAGGATGCAACTTAAGATATGAAATGGTATGAAAATACGATGATGTGATACGATACGAAATGATATGAAAATACTTTCCACTGGAGAAACACTTCCTTGTGTGCATATCGTGATAATTATATACCACACTTATTTCTGGGTATTTATTTTACGTCGTTGGAGATGATGCGGTGATTTGCTACAGAAGAAAGAATAAAGCGGGCACCGTAGGGCTTGAACCCCAGCTCTGCTCTTAGGAATGGTGTGGGACCTCCATCGAGTGATTTGTTTCTTGATTCTAAAGCAGAATATGTTGAAATTGTGGGTAAAACTTAAGATATGAAATGATATGAAAATACGGCTGGAGCATTTTGCAAACCAAGAAGTCTTGGCATTATAGTAAATATATACAAAGATAGTTAATAGATGCCTGCAGATAAATGTAGATATTGGTAGGTAGATATTGTTAGGTGATGGATAGAAAGATGATAGATAAAATGACATGCTGATAGATGATAAATAGATGTAGACAGCTAGAACCAAGTGAACATTCCTTTTAATAGTAATACAATCAATGCCGTGCCAGGAACTGGACTCATGTAAGATCTTACAGCTTATAAATGCTTTCAACTACTTTTCATGATGCAAAATGAATTTTAAAGGGTCCAGCCTTTCATAGCAGTGTGCGGTATGAAAAAATCACTCTAAATTCCTAGAAAACATACAAAAGAAAAACATCAACATCGGCAACAGAATGGAGTGTTTGTTTTGTGAAGTTAATTGGCAACAGATGAATTCAATTGCCTACGAGGATGTCTCTTTGGAGAGCACAGAAAACAAACCGTACACATCGTACACATTCAGTGATTGGCAAATTTGCAAAGGTGGAGCCCAGTTCCATCCCCTAAGCGTCTCGTCTCAGTGAAATACTTGTCTTGGTAGCATCCAAGCAAGTAGGGTTTTTTTGCTTGAAAAACGAAAAAGAAATAGCCATCAGTTCTGACATTATACGGTAAATTGATTTATCCTAATGTTCTAACATAGTAAGTTACGTTTATTGTGCAGCACTTCGTCAAAATCCATAAATAGCTCATTGTAATTAAATACGTTGTTTCTGATGGCATTAACTTCCCACTGGAGAAACACTTCCTTATTTACATACTGTGATAATTATATGCCACACTTATTTCTGGTCATTTATTTTATGTCATTGGGTATAAAGTGGTGGTTTGCTGCAGAAGAAAGAATAAAGTGGGCACTACAGGGCTTGAACATCCAAGCTCTGCTCTTAGGAACGGTGTGGGCCCGATCGAGTGATTTGTTTCTTGATTTTAAAACAGAATATGTTGAAATTCTGGGTAAACTTACAGTGACTTTTGATACCGATGGCTATTCTGTCATATTTTCGCTCTGGGTTGACTTTGGCCAGAGAGTTGTCTAAAACACTCTTGTGTTTATTTGTGCATTGTGCATTTCTCCATTACGTGCTAGGATTATGGACTCACTTTTTAAGTAAGACTTTATTTTTTAGATCATATTAGAATCTCAGCATCATTGTGCAGAAGCCGCAGAGATTTTCTACATACTCCCCTCTCCACACAAGCATAACTGGCCCCAGTTTTGATAACAACCTATCATGGTGATGGGTTTCTTACAGCTGATGACTCGACACGACACACCTTTATCAACCAAAGTTTACGGTTTACCTTAGGGTTGTTCACTCAGTTCTATGGGTTTGGACACATTGTATAATGCTATGCATTCACGGTTGTAGTATCACCCACAAAAGATGTGCTTTTTGGTTTCCTAAATGCATAAACTTCTGGAATACCACTCTACAGGAGGACAGAAGAGAAACAGAATGAACCTTTGGGTTCTCACTTTCCCCGTCATTGGGGGAAAAGCGTCACTCTCACTCCTAAATGCATAGACCCATTCTGGATTGTGTAATTAGCTCATGCCCGACTCAGTCACTGTTGCTTTCAACTGTTTTTGTTCGGTTCCCACCGCAAATTGTTGAGTCATTTTGCTGTGCTCTGTTAGACAGCTGACACATTTTAGTTGTACACGAAAGGATTCTCGGATTCCTTTGCGTCTGCAGAGCTGTTAAGCACTTTATGATGCTTCCGGATATACGATTTCATAAAATGGGAGGTCATAATCATTATAAGGATCGTTCTCCCTTTCCCGAATGGCTCGTGACATTGTGAATTTGTAAGCAATGCCTCTAACCTTCTCCCAGACACAAAATCAGCAGCCCATCACAGAGTCTAAGTGTCCTCACCATTTGGAACAAACGCCTGTGATATTCAGCTGGATAAACAGAATGGAGAGCTTGAAGGCATCATTGCCCTTACGCTGTTACACACACTTCATCAGGTGCAAAGATTAAATGGGTACGTATAGGGGAAAGGTTACATTTTATCTTTTAATCAACTTCTCTGTCTGTGGGAGAGAAGAGAAAATAGTCTAACAAAGAAAGCAGACCTTATTTATTTAATATATCTGAATGTCTTCTCTCAGTTAAACTAATGCAAAAGGAGCAAGCGTTCATTGTCTGAGAGAGAGGCAAAAGGGAGGAATTCCTTTTTTTTTTTTTTTTTTT
>VBSM01000631.1:3683204-3751739 GCA_008086735.1 Cheirogaleus medius | reverse complement strand
CCCCCCACCCCACCCCAGTTCATCGAAAAATTGTCTTCCATGAAACTGGTCCCTGGTGCCAAAATGGTTGGGAATCTTTGACTTATAGGATTCTTCCTTCTATCAGGAGAAAGGAACAGGGCATCCCAAACACACAGCACCTTGTGGAAAGGCAAGAAGAGAGTCCCCCGGATTGGGGAAAGCTGTTTTGAGAAGAATTTTTGGTTGATGCAGAAGCATTTGCATCGAGGTCTTGGTATTCAGGCAGGCTGAATTGGCGTGTGTGTTTCCCAGAATGGGAATTAAGCCATGAGCTGTGGATCAGATGGGATCTCATGTCCAATGTACCCTGTGCGGCACAGAGAGCATTGTATGGTCCATGAACCAAAACTGACTTTACTCTCCTGCAAATTGGATGAAGACACATCCTCCTTTTTAAAGAAGCTGTGAAAGGTTGTTATAGAGCAGATTTAAGAGAAAAACGTAAAATATTCAGCTAATAGGTCTTGTGAAATTGAGCAATTATGAGAGAGAGAGAGAGAGAGAGAGAGACAGAGAGAGAATGGTCTATGTTCTGTTTAAGATAGTGAAGCTAGTCATTCAGGTTAAACATGTAATTACAAAACCACCCATGTCATAGACAGTTGCTCCATCTGTCTGGGGAACTTTAACACAATTCGATTAAAAATACCTCAATGAATCTCTTTCTCTAACTGCATTGTCTGTGTGTAAAGTGTTACCAACATGGTGAGTCATGCCTCCCAAAATTGTGCAAAGTTCTATTTTTTCCACTCCTGCATTTTGTCCAACATAAATTCAGTCAACTGCTACATAGTATTTTTTACTTTAATAGGAAATATGTGACTTCTACCCCAACTTTTTGTGGTTGTCACTTCTTGCTTAGACGTCTGTCTTTATGATACGATCAGTGCTGCCCATTGAGATTAAAATAAGAAGATTATTAACATCGCCACCTTGGGTGACTGCCCAAAACACCCACAGAATATTACCAATTTACAAATTTTACCGTCCAGAGCTGTAAGGTTTAAAATTTAATCCAACCTGTGACCCAGGGATGACTCAGTTCCAAAATGCTAACTCTAACCAAGCTTTCCTCCCAAATGTTCTAAAAAAAAAAAATCCAACCAAAGGGCATACTTACAAAGAGAGATAAAAATATCAGAGATTTGCTGGAAGCTATGACTTTTATACCACATTGCCTTGTTATTAGAGTCCAAATGATTTTGGTAAATATGGAATCAGACGAAGGAGAAAAGAAAGTGTGCAGTTAACGTGAGTGTTGAATACTTTTATCCACAAATGAATACATACTTGCCAAGCTCACAAGAAGCTCATAGTTCGTATAGTTCTAAAAGGGAAATTTTCACAGGAATATCTGTGAAAAGGCTAATATTAGGTTCCTGTCTTTCTCTTTTTTAAAGGTCCAATTAATGAATAAGTAGCCTCTTTTTTTTATTGATACATGGCACCATCAGGAGGCATGACGTAGCTAAGTGTTCTGTTTGCTTTGAAATCTGTAGATGTCTGGCATGTTTAAATGACTTTATAATGTTGTGATTTACTTCTGGTTTTTTTGGTTGCATAGCATATATTTCAGGCAAGTTAATTTTTAATTTTATAGTG
The DNA here is from genome assembly GCA_008086735.1 of Cheirogaleus medius. Lineage (NCBI taxonomy): Eukaryota > Metazoa > Chordata > Mammalia > Primates > Cheirogaleidae > Cheirogaleus > Cheirogaleus medius. Next base: position 3,750,116 of record VBSM01000631.1, on the reverse strand, counting down.
GATAAATCTCTGTCTTAAATTTTTAAAAAAGAGAGAGATGCATACTTGTAAATGACTGTTGTGGTTGGATCACGCCCCATTTCAAAGCCTGCCAGTGTAGAATAAATGTTCCTACAGAATATGTGACCCAGCTTGCTGTTTCTGTATTAACCCTAGTATCTCATCAGTGATTTCCAGTTTTGAAAAATGTTTATTGAACTTTCTTCTAAATCTGTGAATGATCTACTTATATATAGAATGTTTCCCTTTCCAAGTTCACTTATATTTTAATTATTTACTTGTAATAATTTCTATAATAGAGAGTTTAATAAGATAAGGTATAAAATTTATAATGTACACATATATATATATACTGTGTACATATAAAAATAATGTATATATGAACATGCTAACATGCATAAATGTTAAATCATGTTATATTATCACAATATGTAATGTTGATATATATAAATACAAAGTGAATCATAGTTTCTCAGTAAGTTTATGAAAAAGTGAGAAACAGATTTTAAACCTTTTTCATTCCACATCTTAGTGCTGTTGAGCATTTTCTTTGCCATAATGAGCTATTGAATCTCAAATAAATTGTTTAAATGCTCAAAGATTGACTCTCTGCTAAAATCCACTCCTGACATATCATTATTTATTTATTTTCAATTTTAATCTAGGAGTGTTTGTTTAGGTTTATTAACTTTGTAACTGCTGCACCTAAAGAAATGTAATTTTGCTACAGTTAACTATTGATCACATAAATACCTTCAACACCGACAACTGTCTGCTAATATAAATGGTTTATTAATGAAATTCTGACCACAGCCTTTGCATAAAATAAAACAAATTTTATTTTAAAATCAAATTCCCCATCACTGTAGAAATAAACTTGGGAAACTCTAAATTGTCTAAATCTCTAAATTGTCATCCTAATAAAACAATAACACTTAAACACTGTAGCAATACAGAATAAAAAGACAGAAATGAAGAAGTGATACAGTATACAGCCGCCTCTAGCAGGTGTTTGCTTTCAATTTCCCTCTTCCTGCTCCAATAAGGCTAAAATCAGGCTTATGCTATTTATTCAAGGAAAAAAAATAATGGCAAAACCTACTTGCTTAAAATATTTGAATCTACCTGTAAAAAATCCTTTATCATTTGATGCAGAGTAATTCTTCCCCTCTTTACGTGGAAAAAAACTGAAAAATAGTAAATGGTGACTGTTTTCTCCTTTTTCTTGGGAATGAAAATTGAAAATTAATTGTAGGACACAAACTGGAAAAAAAATTCAACATTGCTTTCATCTATGAAAAAGATGTATTTTATAGTAAACATCAAGCATATATAGGAAAATATTTCCATATATTAGTAAGATGTTAGCTTTCAGAGTGAGAAGTTTGTACATTTAGTGATTGACAATTTTAGTCAAATATTGTCACCGTGAGAGAATGTTCAGCTTCCCTATAAAGGGTGCCTATGATGTGTTCATGAATATAATTTAACTATTTTTTATGGGGTCCTTTATCTTTTCCTACTGATTTTTACTTTTTTCAATCACATGATCTAGATGGATAAAATCATTCTCTAGTTGCATGCATTGAACATAATATCTCTGATTTTGAATATTTCAGAACTTCTCGCTGTTTGAAGCATTCTCTCAGCACTAAAATGTGTGTAACCCCAATGCTTTGAAACCAATTCATTAACATTCTCCTTTGTGGATTATGTCTTTTTTTTTTTATGACTTTTGACATCCCTTCCAAAGACATACATAGCTTGTACTGGCTGTTCTTCTACAACCATACAATTTTACTTAAAACAAAACAAAAAACCCAAGTGCAATGGGTACATGAAATGATGAAGAAGGAATATTGTTCTGTGATGTAAATAAATGACTCGTTGATTAAGGGATGTTTGAGAAGAGACTGTGAAGGGAGAAGTCAAGGATATCTGTAGAGTGTATATTCACAGTGAAGAAACTATCAAACATCAAGGTCCTACCCACAAAAAATGTGAACTGTGTGAGGTGACAGAGACGTTAATTATCTTGACTTAATCATTTCACAATGTGTGACCATCTCAAAACATCCCTTTGTACATCAGAACTATCTTTGTCAACTAAAAACAAATAAAACATTAAAAAAAGACATAGTAGATTGAAAAACAAGCCCTGAGGCAGGGTCATGTGGAAAGACGTTCAGTGTGGTTGACGTAAAGTAAGAAAAGGGGTGATTGTGATAAAAGATGTCAACGAAACAGTAGGGGCCAGTTAGGGGAAGTACCTACCTTCTACTCTGAGACAGAGGAAACCCAGTTAGGGCTAGAAAACATGACGGTGTTCATTTCTTTCAGCAATCATGTGTGAGGGGGTAAATTTATTCACCGATCTTATTCCTCTCCTTGTGTTATAGGCCTATGGAGGCTTTCTATTTCTTCTTGAGCAATTTTACTACCTTTCAAGGATCCATTCCATCTATTTCCATACTCACCAGTGTAACGTTAGTTATAGCACTATAATTTTAAAGAAGCTTCACAGTATATCTTGTGTTTTCCCCCTTTGAATATAGACATTTGTTTTTGCATTGTCTGTTCATTTTCCTTCTCTCATACTTAATTCTTCTGAACAGATGGCATTTTTATGTGCACCTCTTTTCACAGAACCAATTTGTGGTGTAGTGGACGTTCTCTATATATTTTCATTTCATTTTAATTAAATGAGGCTCTTAAGTCTGTTACTCATTTTGTTTGTAATTTGCATTTCTTCCTCTTAGCTTTCTCAGCTTCTTAAGTTGTGGGCTTAAGTAATTGATTTTCAGAAGTTCTTAATTATCTGTTTTATTCTGAGTATTACAGTTTTCCCTCAGTGTACGTGAAACGTGTTTTAATGCAATTTTTATTGTTCATTTCTATATATTTTTTAAATTTCCATTTTAATTTCTTATGTGATCCATCTTATTTCGGAAGTATGTTTTAAAAACCCGGGCAGATGTTACTACTTCATATCTCAGTCATTCATTCAAATTTACATGTATTTCTAACTCAATGACATATTTTCTTACAAAATATGGTCTGTAATATACCTGTATTCAGACAACTATTGAGACTTGATTGCTGGTCTAACTCATGTTAATTTTAAAAATTCCATCTTTCTGCTTGCAAAGAATTGTGCTTGTGGTTTTAGATTTATCCATTACATCAAGGTTGTTTATTATGCTCTTCCATTTATTTTTCTATTTTACAACTATTCTTCCAATAAATGAGAGATTGCTTTCTCTTTGTGTTGAGGCAGATCTTTTGCCCACATATTTTGTAGCTATATTATTTGGTGCATGTAAATTTAGATTACACACGCAACACCATTGTATATCATTATACAGTAAGCTCATTATCTTCACATAGTTTATCTGATATTAATATAGTTACACCTGTTTTACTTTCATTAGTCATTGCCCCTCTGCTACTTTTATATAAACATTTTTTTATCCTTAAACTTTAAATATTTCTCTTGTTTGCACAAACCACACAGCCGGATGTTTTTGTCTGTATTTCATTCAAACTTTCATTTTGTCCTATTTTTGCCTTGCTTCTTTTTGTCTTCATTTTATATGTTTTGAATGACTATAGAAAGTGATTTTTTCCCCTCAATCTTGGTGGGAATTTTTGCATTCTATCTTCTTGAACCTAAAAAAAAATAGTGTTTTTGACATTTCTGGTATAGTTCCTTTAGATATTGCCTTCAATACAATTCTATTTCCTTCCTGAATTTTAATCAGAATTATGTAAGAAAATTTAATCATTCTTTTATGTTTCAGAGTCTTAGCTCTTTATGTAGACTCCTGTATTTCCCCAAGTCAACTCCTCAGAACTGTGGTACTCTCTATGGCTGAGTCTATTCTGCATTGTGACACATCTTTTGGATTTTCATTTCTAAATATTTTTGAATTAATACAACCATAGACAATTGACATCCACTTATACTTCAAAACAACCCATTCTTATGAATATTTGTTAATGTAGTTACATTTTCAAGGCAACTAAAGTAGCAAAACATTTATTCAGGTTTATGGGTATGTGCATGTACTTGTTTATCTGGAAGTTCTGCCCTGTTTGTTTCTCATCATTTCCTAAAATAGGACAGAATCCTCTTTTAAAAACACAATCACTTTAAATAAATTTGAGCATCAAATGGGGAGTTTGTTAATAAGTGTAAGTGCTTTTCCTCATAGCGGTTATTGCTCTAGATGAAATGTTCTTTCTTCTTTTATTCCAAACAACACACATAAAATTGTCATTCTGTTTGTAACCTAGAAATTAATCATATAAAGTAGAAAAAAAATTTTTGGAAGCATATCAAGGACAAATAGCAACAATTATTTAACACGATGTTACAATGCACTGGGTATACATCAGGTGACATTTTTGATTAACAAAGTAAGTAAAAATGCTAAAATATAATGTATAAAGATAATTGTTTGAGGGACAATAGAGAGAACGTCAGGATGGTTTTGGCTGGACTGCAACTCTCTGATTGCCTCTTACTATTAATAGTTGAAAATTGTCAAAGTCAAAATGTTGTCTCTTTGTGTTACATTTCAAGTGAGATCTACACTATAATTGAAATTGACTTTTGTGCATAGTGTAGGGTAGACATCAATATTCTTTTTTTCTATAGCCAAAGACTCTTACTTTCTCTCTATGGTCCTGCCTTTGTCATAAATCAAGTCACGATATACATCTGCATCCGTTTCTCAACACTTCACTTTCTCCCATTAATCTGTGCATCTTTCTGTATCTGAAACATACTGCTTCAATTATGGTAGCAATTAGCCGGGGTAAGTTCTCCAAATTTTTTATCTTTGAAGATTGTCTTGCCAAATCTTAGAACTTGTCATTTCCATTATAGTTTGTTATCAACATCATTTTTTTTTTCACAGAAGCCTAGCTTTAATTTTGATTATGTTGAATTAATACATAAACTGGAGGAGATTTGATATCTTTATACATACATCGAAATTTAGATACTAAATTTCAGGTTGAGTGGTATATCTTTTAATGCACTGAAATTTACTCAATGCATTGAAGTTTTTAAAAAATTATCTGTGACATTTTAAGTATGTGGGCTAACATAATAAAATACATATACAACTAGGAAAACACAATTCTGAAATCATGATATATTATCTATAATGTATATTCACTTGAGTATAGTACAATATTCATTTCTAAGTTGCATTTTCAAGACGATATCAAGTTTCATTTGTTAAAACAAACAAAAAAAACTCACTAAGTTTCATTAACTTTTGAAAAAATAAACAGTGGAAGAAGTTCATCCACTTCGATGTTTGCATTCGAGCATTATATCTCCCAATTGTATAACTGAGTTTTCAAAGTAGAACTACTGACAAAAAAAAAATACTTCAGGGAAAAATTAGATTGGTAGAATCTGCCAATAGACTGAGGATATACACAGAATTACAATATTCTGAATAAGAACTATAATACAAATGCAGTGGCACAGCCTGAAAACAAATAGGCCTTAACTAAAGTAAGAGAAAAATGCAATGCAGGACATAAATTATACCTGACTGAGGAAGCCTACTGATTGGTTGAGGACAGCAGGTCTATTAATTAAAGAAAACTATGCTATTGTGCTTTTCATCCAAAGCACAGGAAGGTGTCTAGCTTTTAATGGAAGTCTTAGGTCTGCAATAAATTAAAATTGATTTTTCTGCTTTCCCTTTAAGGTTGCATAGTGACAAAAAGCGATTAATTCTTACTCTCACAAAGCCACACTGGAAAGCCAACATCATGTTTATTGAAAAGGCAAGTGGATTTCAGGACTTGTTTTGATAATGAATTTCACTGAAGGAAAACTACTGCTTTTCAATAATTATTTGGGCTTTTACTATTATTACTCTTGTGCTTGTTACTATATTGGTTGCCTCAGAGCAGTTTCTAATGAGAAATGTATTATTCTGCATGAACTTCCAACCAACCAGTGGCCATCCATAAACACGTCCATTAGGTTACTAAACCATGCACTTTTTTCTTCGCTTTATATATTTGAAAATATTGTAGTAAGAACTTCAGACAGGTTTGGAGAGTTTGTGAGGGAAAATGTCTTATATTTTGTTTTACGTGACTGCCAACTTACTCTCTTCTGAACATTGATTTAAGAATGGCATATTGCTGGTAATAGCATAAATAAAATGGAGAAAATATATTGACAATGTATTTTTGTGAAATTTAAATATTCTATCATAAGGGAGTCTGTCAGATTTAGTATATAAGGAAAGAAAGCGATTGTTGTTAACTTCACTTTTGTTAAACTATTCCCCCAGTTAATTTAACATCATTACAGATATAGTTGATAAATTCTTTAGAATCCAAAAAAATCATAAAAATGAAGGATGTCTTTTCATTAAGCACCTTTTAAATTTTAATTCATTAACTTATGAAACTTTTTATTGACTTTATAAAAGTTGGGTTAGTTGTTGACTATCATTAAATTTTATGGTTATTTTTCTGAAAATATAGCATATGGCACTTTATGCCAGGTGGTAGGAGATTTTCTCCCTCTTTATTTTTTTTTAATGTTTCTAAGAAAATATTATGTGCCATGTGGTTTGTTTTTTACCCTCAAAACAGCTATCTTGTATGTTTTTACTTTCCTCTCTGTAAAGTTTTCCGGACCCGGAAGGTTGGTCTTAGTTCCAAACCAGCTTGGCTTAGAATTATTTCTCGGTAAACTTTGTATCATAAGTGGATGAGGTGAGTTCCTACACCAAGTGGAAAAGGTGAGGATGTAAATTAATTTAGAGTCCATCAAAGTCAGTTGATGTGCTAGGGTTTCCAGTACCCATCACAGAATAAAATGATGGCAAATAGTTTGCATTGTTTCCTGTGTTTATTTCCCTCATTTAATCTTTAACATTTTTTTGTACTGTGGAAATCATAGATACTTATTACAGAAAAGTTACATGACACAAATAGCCAAAATATTTATTTTTCCTCACATGCATTTTATATACATGATATATGTGATATTTTAGTTAATATAATAGGTAACATATACATAACCCATCTTGCACTTTTTCCAATTATTAAATTCAGAGGGAGTACTTGCTGTCAAAAATGATAGACACTATATTTTTGCACCCATTAGCAAAATGACTGAAAAAGTGGAATTGGAATGTTCCTGACACGAAGAGAGGATAAATGCATGATTTGATTAATATACATTGTATGACTGTATCAAAACATCATGTCTCCATAAACACATACAACTATTATCTACCCATAATAATTAAAAGTAAAAATTAAAAAATGCTGGACACTTATATTAGTTCTTTCTTTGATCAAAATTTTTAGAAAAACAACACTTGAAAGTAGTAATCATAAAGAAAAAACATGGATAACTTATAGGTTAAAATTAAGAACTTTTCAAATAAAATATGTCATGAAAGAAAGGAAACAATAGTCATGAATTGGGATAAGACATTTGAAAACAGGTTTTAAAAATTATGTTAACATTTCATGTACAAAGTTTAAACATTAAAATATATGAGAAAATTATAACACTCTATTATTGTTTTCTTATTTCTTATGGTGACTTTTCTAACATTAGGCAATACAATTAAAATTTTAGTTGCTAATTCAACTACTTTAGAACTCATTCACTTCTCTTCACAATATAAAAACTAAAGATTAGTTTTTTTCACCTCTGGTGGGAATAAATATATTATTTTTAAGTTTTTTAGGTTTCTGCCATTTTTGTAGTATTCTGTAAATACATGTGCAAGTTTCTTCTACATTATATAGGTTAATTTCAAAACCAAAGCCAGGAGCAACCATATTATGGTTAGATAGATGAACCTATAAAAACCTGATTCACAATTGTTAGAACCCTGAGGAAGAAGATGTCATTTTGATAAAGGTACATGATTGAAGAAAGCTGAATCATAAACAGATGTAGGCAGTAAACTTTTAGACACTATGTCTGTATGTTGACTTCTCCTTCATTGGCTGTGTATAACATTCCAAGCTAAAAAGAAGATTTTTTTGAAATTGTGAAGATAATACATATCTGTCTTCTTGCGTACTCTAAAGATACTGGTACTTTTCTTTAACAGTAATTCTTTTTCCACTCTTATCTGTAGATTTTTAGATGTTCCGTTGGTTCTTGAAGTCCTCAATATATTTATGTATTATAATTAGTATCTGCAAAGGTTTTCCTGCTCCCCTCCCTGCTTCCTGCTTCTCTCTCTCTCCTTCTCTCTCTCTCTTTTCTCTTTCTCCTTCTCACACTTTCTTTCTAAAACTTCAATCTAACAATTTCAATATTCTTCAGGACATAGAAAGACTTTTTTCCCTTGTCTTTCATTACTATTGTTTACACTTGCTTTTCCTCTACTAGGTATTTAACTTTCCGTACCTGCTTTTCCAGTTGTTGGTTTTGTTTTTTTTTTTTTTTTGGTATCATTTTTCCACATTTTCTATAACTTTTCCAGTTTTGATTTACATATTGCATGATGTCCTTTATTTTATATTTAAAGAGGTCCAACTCATTCTACTTCTTAAATCCTTTATATTTAAAAAAATAATTATTTATCCTATATTAAATTCCTGAATTGATTACTTTTTGATTGCTGTAATTTTACAGAAACCTGTCCCTGATTTAAAATTTCATAATTCCTTAAAATTGTCTAGCAGCAAAAAAATAAATTTTTGTTTTAATTTCTTCCTTATTACTGAAAAATCTCTGTTTTATCATGAAAGCTTTTTTTAAAATTTTAGTCTCCTTTGTATTCTTTTATTTTTAATTTCAAAGTACTATGGGGGTACAAATGTTTTTGGTTACATGGATCACTTTTGTGATGCTCAGTCAGGGTTAAAAGTGTGCCCGCCACCCAGACAGTGTTCATTGTACCTGTCAGATAGGTTTTCAACCATCTCCTCCACCCCACTTCCTCTGCTTGATTGCCTTTGCCATTTTACTTCCCACTACGCAGTGTGTGCTCATCAGTTAGTTCAAATTTAATAGCCAGTACATGTGGTGTTTGTTTACTCATTCTATAGATACTTCACTTAGGATAATGGTCTCCAGAACCATCCACATTGTTGCAAAGTACATTAAGTTATCCTTCTTCATGGCTGAGTAGTGCTCCATGGTATACATATACCACATTTTATCAATCCACTCATGGATTGACGGGCACTTGGGTTGTTTCCATGTGTTTGCAATTGTGAATTGTGCTCCTATAAACATTCAACTGTAAATGTCTTCTTTATAGAATGTCTTTTTTCCCTTTGGGTAGATGCCCAGTAATGGGATTGCTGGATCAAAAAGTAGTTCCACGTTTAGTTCTTTGTGGTATCTCCATACAATTTTCCACAGAGGTTGTACTAGTTTGCAGTCCTACCTGCAGTGTTTCAGTGCTCCTATCTTTCTGCATGCATGCCAGCATTTGTTGTTTTGGGACTTTTTGATAAAAGCCATTCTCACTGGAGGTAAGTGATATCTCATTGTGGTTTTGATTTGCATTTCCCTAATGATTAGAGATGTTGATCATTTTTCATGTTTCTGAGCCATTAGTCTATCTTCTTTTGAAAAGTTTCTGTTCATGTCTTTTGCCCACTCTTTAATGGGGTTGTTTGAGTTTTTCTCACTTGTTTTTGGACTTTTTAATAAAGACCATTCTGACTGGGGTAAGATGATATCTCACGGTGGTTTTGATTTGCATTTTCCTGATGATTAGTGACATGGAGCATTTTTTCATATGTTTGTTGCCCATTTCTCTATCTTCTTTTGAGAAGCTTCCATTCATGTCTTTTGCCCACTTTTTAATGGTGTTGTTTGATTTTTTTTTTTTTTTTTGCTGATTTGCTTGTGTTCTTTGTAGATTCTGATTATTAGTCCTCTATGAGATGTGTACCTTGTGAATATTTTCTCCCATTCTGTAGGTTGTCTGTGTGCTCTGCTAATTATTTCCTTGGCTGTGCAGAAGCTTTTTAATTTAATCAAGTCCCATTTATTTATTTTTGTTGTTGCCTAGATTGCCATTAGGGTCTTCTTCATAAATTATTTGGCTCGACTGATATCTAGAGGACTTTTTCCAACATTTTCTTCTAGAATTCTTATGGTTTCATGCCTCACATATCAGGCTTTATCCATCATGAATTAATCTTTGTGAGTGGTGAAAGATATAGATGCTGTTTCATTCTTCTGCATGTGACTATCCAATTTTCCCAGCACCATCTATTAATAGGGATTCTTTTTCCAGTGTATATTGTTGTCTGCTTTGTCAAAGATCAGATGGCTGCATTTGAGTGGTTTTATATCTGGGTTCTCAGTCCTGTACCATTGGTCTATGTCTCTGTTCTTGTGCTATTATCATGCTGTTTTGGTTACCGTAGACTTATAGTATTGCTTGAAGTCTCTTCCCAATTTGTTCCTTTTGATTAAGATTGCTTTGGCTTTTGAGGCTCTTTTCTGGTTCCACATGAAGTGTAGAATTATTTTTCCTAGATCTGTGAAATATGACATTGGTATTTTGATGGAAATTGCATCGTATATATAGAACACTTTTGATGGTATGGACATTTTCATAATATTGATTCTATAAATCTGTAAGCATGAGATGTTTCAACACTTGTTTCTATCATCTGCAATTTCTTTCCTCAGTATTTCATAGTTTTCTTTGTAGAGATCTTTCGTCTCCTTTGTAAAGTATATTCTTAGGTATTTTATTTTGTTTGTAGCAATTGTGAATGGAATTCGGTATTTGATTTTACTCTCGTCTTGACTATTATTGGTGTGTAGGAATGTTGCTGATTTGTGTATTTTGATTTTGTAACCTGAGACTTTGCTGAATTTATCAATTCCAGGAATCTCTTGGTGGAATCTTTGGGGTTTTCTCATTATTAGATCACATTGTCTGCAAAAAGTGATCATTTGAGCTCCTCTTTCCCAATTTGGATACCCTTAATTTCTTTCTCTTGTCTGATTTCTCTGGCTAGGACTTCCAGCACTCTGTTGCATAGAAGTGATGACAGTTGGCATCACTGTCTTGTTCCATTTTACTCCAGAACTACTGAATATGCGTTCTCTTCATCAGCATATGGATCATTCTCCAAGACTGATCAGGTCTTAGGCCAGAAAACGTGGCTCAACAAATTAAAAAAAAGAAAAATAAAAAGAAAGAAATCATACCATGTACCTTGTCAGACCACAGTGGAATAAAACTATAAATCAACTCCAAGAGAAACACTTAATTCTACACAAAGTCATGGAAATCAAACAACCTGCTGCTGAATAATTATTAGATCAATGATAAAATTAAGATGGACATTAAAAGATTCCTTGGACTGAATGACAAAGGGGACGCAAGCTATCTATGTCTATGGGATAAAGTAAAAGCAGTCTTAAGGGGAAAATCCATAGCCTTAAATGCCAATATCAGAAAGACAGAAAGATCTCAAATTAACAATCTATTGACACATCTCAAGGAACTAGAAAAGGAAGAACAAACCACACCCAAAGCCAGCAGAAGAAAAGAAATAACTAATTTCAGAGCAAAAGTTAATGAAATTGAAAACAAGAGAATTATACAGAAGATTACCAAACAAAAAGTTGGTTCTCTGAAAAGATAAACAAAATTGATAAATATTTTGTCAGATTAACCAGGAATAGAAGAGAAAGGACCCAATTAAGCTCAATCCAAAATGAAAAAAAGACCTATCACAACTGATACCGTAGAAATACAATATATCCTCCATGAATACTATGAAAATCTCTATACACAAAAATTCAAACATACAGAGGAAATGGACAAATTTCTGGAAACACACAACCTCCCAATTTTCAGTCAGGAAGAAATAGCACTCTTGAACAGACCATTAATGAGCAATGAGATTGAAGCAGCAATAAAAAATCTTCCAACAAATAAAGGCCCTGGACCAGATGAATTCAAAGCTAAATTTTACCAGGTTTACCAAGAAGAGTTGGTATCCATTCTGCAGAAATTATTCCACAATATCAAGAAAGAGGGTATCTTCTACAACTGTTTCTATGAAGCCAGTATCACCTTGATACAAAAGCCAGGAAAGAACACAATAAAAAAAAGAAAACTACAGACCAATATCCGTTGTGAATATACATGCAAAAATCCTCAATAAAATACCAGTAAATCAAATTCAACAGCATATCAAAAAAGTAATCCGCCATAACCAAGTGGTCTTTATCTTAGTGATGCAAGGATGGTTCAATGTATGTAAATCAATAAATGTGATCCACCGCATACACAGATCATATGATCATCTCAACAGATGCAGAGAAAACATTCGACAGAATTCAGCACCCTTTCATGACAAAAACCCTCAATAAACTAGGCATGTAAGGAACATATCTCAAAATTATAAAAGCCATCTCTGACAAACCCACAGCCAGCATTATACTGAATGGGGAAAAGTGGAAAGCATTTATTTTTATTCTTGAGGCTTCCCTTTCTAGGTATGTTTACCCTGCCTGGTAAAGCCCTATGCATCTTTGAATTCTCAGTTAGTTCAGACCTCACTATTTGGTGACTGTGTACTGTGCACACTTTCCCTAAGTCCTTTCTGTTCTATACCTTAGGATCCTACACATACTACCCAAACACGCCCATTAAACAAACTGTAACATTATATTAAATATGCTGTTACATAAAAGTTTCCTTAACTAGACTGAATGCACCAATGTAACATGTCTAATTCCTTTTACTTTTAGCAGTTACTGGACTACCTTGAGTAGAACAGTTGTTCCGTAAATGCTTTGTTGTGCCGTTGAGTCCCTTGCTCTGCCATTTAAAAATTAATGAACTTTCTACACAGGTTTATAATTACTTTATTGTTTCTATTGTTCTCACCAGATCACATGCTAATTCATTTACATTTCTCACAGAAAGAATAAAATTGTAATTTGTAACCAGAACTCCTTTTTATTATTATCAGTCATCCACGTTTTAAAAAATATTGAGCCAAATATAGCAAAGCAACAGCTTATGTTTATAGCTCTTGCAGGTTTAGAGTCTCAAATAAACATGACAAATAGATAATTCACAACACAAGGCTTAATGATTCCTTTCTTTATCACTGTAAACTTTTTAGAAATGCTGTACTTTTTCTAGGTGCTCTCTAACCATATAAATGTATAACATAACTTCATTTAGCATTTTCACTGTCAAAAATACTCTCATTATTAGAGAAACCAAAATCTGATTTGACATTCTGAAGATAGGTGTTTTGAAATTTTACTTATACATATTTTTAAAATTAAAAACTATACACCCAAGCTATGATACCCAACTTGGCTGCTCAGACTAAGTAGATTTTAAAAGAGTAAAAATTAGTCCTCTTATTTTACATGAAGTCATCACTTATTTTTACATATATTTTTGCAGAAATAATATTTTAAACCATATATTTTTTAAATCCATGCTCATTTCCCTATAAGAAATAATGTTTCAATATATAATGAATATTTAGTAGAAAAGCAGCTAAGATAAAACAAGTACAATAATAATGTTAATAGGATTCCAAACCTGACTCTTTACAAAGATTAGCGAAAGAGGAGTCAGTTGGTTAATTCAATTTAGATCACATGTATACCCCAGGGACATTATGTCCAGTTCTCAGCAATTAATTAATCCAATCCAGCTTTATCTGGGGAAGTATGCTGCCTACACAGGATTATTTATTGATTATATATAATAAAGGCAAAAAGAAAACAGAATGGAGACATAATTATTGCACGCCCTTCATTAAACCCTTTAGTGCATAACTAAAAGAAGCTTATCTAATAACTACCCACTTGCAAAATATATTGGCCTTTAGAATTAAAGAGTAGGTGGAAATATCCATTAAATTTGTATTGGTTAGGTACACTGAAATTACTTTGAATATGTAAAAATATCTTAAATTATATGTATTATGTTATAATCATATCTTTATAATCATGATAATTATATATAATTATATATCAATCATATTGTATAATATATTATAATCATATAGTTATATAATATTTTATACTTGAATCATATTTTAACTGTGTGTATAGTCAATAAATATTATAACATTGTACTATTAATACTCCAGTATGTGAAATTAGAGGGAGAATATCCTGTTTCTAACATTTTAGATCAAAGATATAAGATGAGAAATATGATCATAGTATCTATGGAAAAGAAATGAGGTCACTTAAGGAGGTTAGGTTACTGACTTGGACTTTGCTACCAGCCACATATTGGTGCCACTATTCACTGAATTTGTGTGAACCTCAGCATATTAAGTACATTAGACTTCAGGACATTTTTTCCATAAAATTAGAAAGATATTGCTGCTTATGTAGTGAGGTTTTAGGATTTAAGTTCTGGTAAATACTACCTGAACTAGGCAATGCTTTTCTCATAAAAACTGTTTGTTACGAAAATGCATTTAATAATTCTGTGCCGGGATTTTTAAAAAGTTAATTATGCATATATGCATCTACACACATACACCACACATAACATAGATGTTATATGCATAGATAGAGACATAGAATGGTAGAGAGAGGAAATATATATATATATAGAGAGAGAGATGGATGGACACAGTTTCGGCTCACAGGCTCTGTTCAATAAATTTTGGCATATCGATATTTAATTGTAAAAGATAACAATTTGGGAGTTAATGTTTCTTCTTTCAGATTATCAATGTCATATACTTTGAGAAAAGATTGACATAAGCTTCCTGTAAGCGTCTACAATTATACCCAAATTCTCCCTCCAGCCTCCCAGAACTGTGCTGTCTCCCGTGCTCTGGGCATTTCAGTGTCCAAGCAGGAATTTCTGAATGTGACGTCACTGGACACAAGGGAAATAGTACATTTTAAAAATCAGAGAGAGATAAACGATTAACAAAGTGCATGCGGGTCATGTGCTTTAGGGGCATTCCGACCTGATTTCTAATTGTAAACTGAAAAACCTTACGGTGACTTTCCCCACAGATGTTTAAGGACGCTGCAAAGCTATGTGGTTTTATTTGATTCTAGCTTTCTTCAGTGAATTATTTTCAGGGTACACTGCCTTATGCAGTTTGTTTGAAAAGCAATCATGTTGATAATTTTCAGACGCACATGTTTAATGGTATGCTTTTCTTCTCTAGCTTTTAAAGGGACACATATTAGTAAATTATTCTTTGTGTGATCGAGTGGTGATTTGGAGGTATGCAACTCTCAAAGAAATTTTAATTTTCAAAGGCATGTTTGTCTTGAGTAAATGCCCACCACTCCTTTGCTTTATTTCTTAACACTTAAATATACATCATATATTACATATTTTATTTATTTGAAGTGTGGTTGTGGCCACCACAGTAAAATAAAGTCTATGGTGGCAGAAATATATGTAGTCGGTTGCTAGTCTATTTCACTATCTTTCAGGCTATACACACACACACATATATATGTATATATATATATATTTGTATGTATATATATATATGAACTTTATCTTGATTTATTCTGAAAATTTAGCCCTACTCTAAAAACTGCTGAACTTCTATGCTGTCTTCATCTCTTTGATAACCCCAAATTCAGATGGTACTGCAGAAAAGCGGAATATCAGATGTTAATAGATATTACTAGAAGTTCTTCTTTAAATGACATCCTCCCCTTGAGAAAGTAAATATATATGTATACTTATATATTAGTGTGTTGCAAGATTGCCACAAGTTGTATTCTTATTTACAGCTTGTCCAAGATACAATGCAATAAAATATTCATTCATAGCTTCTGGCTATCATCCAGTATGTTTATTGCCCTATTTATTCTCCCCATTTATTATTATAATTTTGTGACTGCCATAAAATACACATAACATAAAATGTACTATTAGTGGCATTTTTGCATTCACAATTTCCTGCAACCATTATCTCTATCTACTTTCAGAACATTTCATCACCCCAAAAGAAGACCCTGTACTCACTATCAGTCACTTCTTATTTTTCCTTCCTCCAGCCCCTGGAAAACACTGCCCTCCTTTCTATCTTTGTGGGTTTGCCTATTCTGGACATTTCATATCCATGGAATCACATGATATGTGGCCTTCATGTGTCTGCCTTTATACACAGAGCATCATGTTTTTAAGATTCATCTGCTTTGTAGCACGTGTTAGTGCGTCGTTCCTCTTTGTGGCTGCAGCATTGTGGAAAATGGTTTGGCCATACCTCAGTAAATTAAATATAGTGCTACTTTATGACCAAGAAATTTCCACTTTTAGGTATATATTTTTAAGAAATTGAAAACAAGTGTTGAAAAAAAAAACCCTGCATACAACAGTTCAGATCAGGATTGTTCACAGTAGCCAAAGAAGGTAGAAATAATCCAAGTGCCTATTGACAGATAAATAGATAAACAAAATGTGGTGGTCTATCCAGGTAATGGAATATTCTCCTCCCTCAGTTTTCCATGGACTTTTTTTTTTATTTTCACTCTTCTATTTCACGTGCATTCAAGGGTATTAGGTGCATTGGGACAATGGAACTTTATCAGTCGGTCTAAAGGATGCAGAATTTGAGGGGCTCGACACGAACGGAAACGAAAGATGCAGTTAATAAGCAGACGGAAATAGGAATACGTTTGCTTTGAGAGAAACTTCTCCTTGTACCTGCATCTGCATGCAGAAGCAGAATGAGCCTCTTGCTGTCTTTGCTAGCATTTCCAGGGTTGGGGACAGAGGTGGCCTTCTAGGTGATGCTGGATTATGTTATACAAGGACATTTTTGGAGATGCTGGGATGGAGAATGTGCCAAGTATTCATTCATGGTGTTACAGCAAACCGGACCTGGAAACAAACCGAGAGCCACACAAGAGTACTGCAAAGCAGGCTTTTATTACGCTGGCAGGGTCAGAGGGGTCTCGCCTCCAAATTCTGAGCAAAATGGGGTCTAAGCATGGTAGCTTTTATATGTTACAGAAGCAAATGGTTACACAGTCTGCACAAGCTTGAGGTCTAGTCACGTCTTACTCTATAGGTACAAAGTCATGCTATTTTTCAGCTATGCACAAAATTGAAATCTAGTCAAAGGTCACTCTTTAGTTGTATGCAGTTATGCTACTAGGAAGGGAGTGGAAAAATTCTCCCTTACAATGGAAGAGGGTGGCAGTGATGGATTTCAAGTGACTATTCGTAATGTCTTCCTCCCTCAGAAGGGTGACTCCTTATGGAAGGGGAAAAAAAAAAAAAAAACTTTGTCATCAATCCTTTCATCCTGACGTCCAAAAATGAACACAGACTAAATAGCCAACAAGTGGGATTTATGTGCACACAGACAGGGGAGGTGATTGTGAGTGTGTAGGGTGCAGTCCACTCACGTTTTACTATTAGTCCCAGATTTCTGTGGATTTTATTTTGGAAAAGAAATGCATTGAATTTCTACAAACATGTATCCCTTGACATATGAATCAATCAAAAGTATGTTTATTTCTCTAATTTATCTGTGAATGTGAACTCTATAGAAGTAACATGAGCACAAGTTGTGTCGTGTCTGGTGCCATAGCATAGAGAAATCCCGGGGCAGGTCTAAACGCATTTCTAATGGATGTGACACTGTATCAGAATTGCTTTCTTTCGTTTTCTGCAAGTATGGCTTTATTCATTTACTTAAATTTTTTATCCTTGTGGCAAATTTTGCACAGAACCTACGCAACATCAAATGTACCATGTCGTAATGGTTGTGTGTAATGGCAGCACAACTTTAAGACTTTTCTTGGAAAGCGTCGGAACAAATAATCTCTCAGGAGATTTTCAAAACAGAAAATGACATATCAACATTAGATGGACTTCCTTAGAGAGATGGGTGGCATACATATGTTATGAAAGTAGAAAAAGTCTCACAATAAATCTTAGAGTCATTTTTTTCATATGTGGGTGAATGTGGAACTTATTGAAAATGTGCAACTTTTTTTTTTCAATGCCTGACCAGAATAATCAGTAGGTCAGAGAGTATCATGTATTTGAACATTTGGTTTGGTGGGCAGAGGTCTGTGGGATAGAATAAGGAAAATATCTGAGCATCATATAACAAGGCTTAGGACTCACTCAGCCCTGCAGATAAAGCATGAAACTACAGCTGGATAGCTGAACTTATCCCTTAATATGAAAGACTACAAGCAAGGGAGAAAAAAAGCAAGTATTTAAGAAAAAAAAACCAGTCTAAAATAGAAAGTAATTTTGAAGTAAAATAAAGTTACGAACATTCAGAATATGAAAAGATATTTGTGTCTTCTTAGTTTTGTTAGCATAGTACTTTCTGGGATACCCCACTCCCCCAAAAATGGACTATTTTTCAACAATAGTATGAGTGATTGAAAACTAGTACCGAATTCACTTAAAATAACAATCATTAAAATCAGTCCAATAAGGCACTGAACTTAGGAACGCAACCTCATTTGAAATTTGCATTCATTTATTAAAAATTATACAATTTTGAAAACTATTTTATATGAGTATCTCATACATGCAGATCAATATTTCATTCTTCTAGAACAATGTCAAATAAAAATACCTTTGCTATATCGTATTTGCTTATAATAAAACTCCAAATGGTTATACAGAACTCACCTATTCTTTTGAACACAGTTACTATTACTAGAGGTGTGTTTTTCTGAGTAAGTTTAGAACCATGAATAAATTCCAGGCTGTCAGACTACAGAGACTTTCACGGTATTGGATTATTTGAGTTCAAATAGCCATCTTGTCCATTAACAGCCTATTAAACTGGGAAGATAACATAGCCATAGGGTGCTATACTACTCCCAATTTTTAAAACAAAGTAGTGGTACCTGTGACCTAGGGTCGGTGAAGAGAGTAAGTGAGAAAATTTTGTAGAAACAGAGCAATCTCTTGCACTCAGCATGTGATTGAAAAACCGGAATGAATAGGAGAGATAAAATGTATTTCTTACTGAAGTATCATTAATAAAGACCTTTTAGGGAGTGAGATGTGGGATATACAAAGGGTAGCTAGGGTCCCAATGACCATGTGTTAGAAGTTGATATAATTAAAGACTTCCCCAGGACTGATGTGACAGGAAACTGAAACCTGAACCAGTGCAAACACATACAAAAAGTAAATCGACTAGCAAGACCAAAATCTTCCATAATGTAAAAAGGTAACATAAATAACTCAGTAAATATGTCTATTCTATGTGGGTTTTTTTTTCCTTTTAAATTCGAAATCAGCTGAAAAGGTGTCTGAAACTCTTTCTGAGAGTTCTTATATAGTGGATTCAGTTCAAACACAAGATGGGTTCTCTTTTACTCCTGTGACCAGGATGCAAGACACTAATATTTCAGAAAGTTCTCTCATTTTAAGACCTGGGATGTCAGGGTAGCTCTATAGTATAATTATGGATGTCACTTGCACATTTTTAATATGTTCTGTACTAAAAAGGAATCCCTTATAATTACCTGTTATTATTCCTGTGTGTGTGTGTGTGTGTGTGTGTATAATTATTTTATGTAGTATACAATGAATTGCATTTCAAAAATGCAAGTAAGTACTCATCCCTGCCTTCACATGCTGTTCCTTTTGCCTGGTATTCTTTTCTGGCTGCTCTTAGAATTTCTGAATCTTTCAATTCCTTTAGCTCTCAGTTTTAATATATATATATATATCACCATTCACAGGTGTAGCTGCAAGCAAATTATAGAACAGAAACTCTATGTCTGTCCTCTAGCACTCTTTCAATTTCCTGATTATTTGTTCGTTAATTTATTTGCCATTGTCTGTTTGCATTACTAGAATAGAAGTTGCTTTAGGGAGGAGAGTTTGTCTTTCTGGGGTGTGGAGCTTGGAGTGATCACTTGTTGGTTAAGTTATTATTGATTGGTTGATTGATTGATTGTGAAAGGTAATGTTTTCCACTCTTGGGGAGCTGTGCTGTTCTTTGAGTCTCATTAAAGTTTTGGGCTCTGTTCGCAGGAAAAGCACAGTGGCATGTTCCTATAACAAAATAGTGTCACTTTGCATAATCCAAAGGATACATACCTTCACTGAATTGGTTAGACCTCAGAGGCAGAGTGAATCTCCCCAGGACAGGAGCTGCATTTGTTCCTGTTGGGATGCATAATGAATAATAACACCTTGGGCTTAAATCGTTCTATGTGAAACAGCTCAATGTGTTTCTTTTTATTTCTGCGTCTTTTTATGGTCAGTATCTTACTGTCTCGACTGACAGTTTTCAATATTATCTGCGTTTGCAACCTCTAGGAATGACAATAAGTGAAAAATGGATGAACTAATTTAAATGCATTTGGAAATAATTTCAAAAAGAAAATTAATGGCATTCTCCTCCTCCTCCTTCTTATTAACTCATACTATATGTGATACTATTTTTAAAGTAATAGGAAGAATAAATCTCCTAAATATTATTTCTGACATAATCACCCAATTCGACCTCTTCCCCATTTTTGATGTTATCAGAACCAACAGAAAACAAATTAGAAAATTATTAGCTTAAGACTCCCAAGAGAGGTGTATTTCTTTGATAATATTTGTTTTAAAAATATAGAGTAATTGCTGTGGGAAATGAGAGTACTTAAATACTTTGGACATTGGCGAATTGAGACAGCATTAAATTATTTAGACTTCAGAGATTTAATGTACTAAATTATGTTTTCCCGATGTCTATTTTTTTTTTCTGGAAAACCTGTTGATTTGAAATTAATTTTGGAAATAGATGAGTCAAATTTTTATATTAATACTAAATGATTTTTAATATGCTTAAATTCCTCTAAAATGTTTACATGTATTTTTCTTCATTTTACTTAACGTAAATTCTCCACTAGGGATATACATCTTTTACTTGCATAATTGTTGGTAACATACTAAGTGGCAATTTTTAAAAAAATCAAAATGTATTTCAAAATTTTTTAAGTCTTAAAAATAGATTCTCATTCTTGCTGATGATGGTCACATATATTTATTTTTTTGTCAATAGTAAACTGGGCTTAAGCCGATCAAATCTCATGTCTTAGGGGAATACTAGGAAGAGAAATAAAATCTCATGTTAAGTATACTTCCCAACCAAACTACAGGAGAAAGACTGAGGAACGTTCTATAGTCACAAGGTACGAGGAGAAGAAACAAGAGGAGACTCGATTGCGAACTTGCCTACTTAATATGAGCCTCAGATAGTTCATCGTTCATAAAACTTTGACATGTGATTATGACAAGATGAGCTATTTCTCTGAATCCATTTTGTATATTGTATGTAGAGGTCATGCTTAAGATTTTAGGTTTCTAGTGGGTAAACACGAACAGACATTTTTTTTCAAAAGAATATATAAAAAAGCCAATACATATATGAAAAAATGATTAACATCACTGATAATCATGTAAATTAAATATAATGTAAGTAAAAGCCACAGTGAGATACCACTTTACCCCAGTCAGAATGGTCATTACTAAAATGTCAAAAAACAGCTTGTGATGGCTTGCACTTATAATCCCAGCACTTTGGGAGGCCAAGGTGGGAGGATCGCTTGAGGCCAGGAATTTGAGACCAGCCTGGGCAACATAGCAAGACCCCATCTCTACCAAACAATTTAAAAATAAAAATTAGACAGGCGTGGTTGCAAGAGTTGAAAAATTACTTATCAGGTACAATGTACACTATTCAGGAGATGGGTACACTAAAAGCCCAGACCTCACAGCTATACAATATATCCATGTAACAAAACTCCACTTGTACCCTCTAAACCTATGGAAATAAAGCTATATAAATATAAACTTATAATATCTAAAAAAGATAGATTTTATTTTTGTTTTTTATCATGGGTTGAGACGAGGAGAACACCAGAGTTTGGATGTCTATATTGGGGAACCTTCCCAGTTCACTTTCCTTTTTTCTGGGTCACAGGGTGTAGAAGATTTAGGATGGGCCCTTCCAGAATTCCCCTTATGCAGTGGACTCTGGGTACAGCCAGTTGGACACCGTCCACATCCACGCTTCATTTCTGTAGCTGAAAGAGCACCATACCACAAGTTAGTTTAGACGGCGAGAGATCTCAGATGCTTGGCCCTTAAATCAAGCAGGTACTGGGGGTGTATTTCCTTCTCTGCGTGTTTCTCTGTGACCTGAGGTCAGAATATGATGGCCTATCTCCTTGCTTGTTAATAGCTCAGGTATCAGAGGAAAGATTTGCTTTACCTGTATGTTCTTTCTCTTCTCCTCCCACCCCTTATTTTTGGAAGAAGATAATTGAGAAACTTGCCCTAACTTTCCTCATATTTGATCTCCACCTTTCCGTACCTAGTGTGAATTCCATAAACTACTGGGCTAACTCCACTTGCCAGTTTCTGGGGCATGGGAATACATATCCTTATTTGTTTTTATTCCATTGCAGTTAATGAGGACCAGGGACATTGGAGTTAAGAGTTTTTAAAATCATTTTCTACTTTTTTTTCTACTTTTTCTTTCTTTCCAGAGCTCACTCTTGTGTCATAAGAAGAGAATATAAAAGTTAGGGAAGCATTTTTTATTTTTCAAAGCAAGCATTTTTTTTAATGAAATAATGTATGGCCGTATTAAAATGCATCTATTAGATTTGTTGTCTCAGTTGGTTTTTTGTTTTCACTGAAGTTGCTAAATTCCTATTAGGCATTATTTGATAAAGCAAGGCAGGTTGGAGGCGCTTGAAACTATTTTGTTGTGGTGATTTAATTTTTCTGGAGGGGGCTGATTCTTTGAGAATTTTAGGTAGAGCTAGTTTATAAACACACACACACACACACCAAAGGATGCATAAAAAAGCATCATGATTTCACCATAGTCTTGTGCAACCCTGCTGTCTTATTTTATTTTCCCTGATCCTCTTCTATTTTTTTAACTCTTCTGCACCCAGTTCTCCTTCCCCGCTTTTGTCTCGGCTGACTAAATCAAAACCCCAGTGAACCATGGCTATAGTACATTGGAGTCTATAAGAAGAGCCTGTAATATGGGATCACAGGAAAAAGAAAGAAAGTTCTTAAACATGACTGGGGAAGGGGCTGTCTAAAGGACTCCCGAGACAACAGGAAGTCACCTATACTTCAAGCAAGTTTATTTGCATCTTGTCTGTTAATGTCCCATTAGCCAAAGCCGGACTCATGCCCATCCCAACATCAGGGAAGGTGACTAAAGGTGGCACAGATCAAAAGCAAGAGTACTGGCTGCAGTGGATCAAAACAGATTCAACAGGGGTTAGTCATGACACACCTACGCCCTCCCCAAATAAAAAATAAAAAACCCAGAAATCTTAAACTTCACTTTTACTGGACTTTAATCCAATGTTTTCCTCTAGAATTCGAATGGTTTCGCACGTAAGGTTCAAGTCTATTACCCAGCATGAGTTGATTTTTGTGAGAGGTGAAAGGTGTGAATCCTGTTTCAGTCTTCTACATGTGGCTATCCAGTTTTCCCAGCACCATTTATTGAATAAGGATTCTTTTCCCCAGTGTATGTTTTTGTCTGCTTTGTCAAAGATTAGATGGCTATATGAGGATGGTTTTATATCTGGGTTCTCTGTTCTGTTCCACTGGTCAATGTCCCTGTTCTTGTGCCAGTCCCAAGCTGTTTTAATTACTATAGCCTTGTAGTGTAGTTTGAAGTCTGGTAAATTGATGCCTCCCATTTTGTTTTTATTGCCTAGGATTGATTTTGCTATATGGGGTCTTCTCTGGTTCCATATGAAGCATCGAATTATTTTTTCTATATCTGTGAGAAATGATGATGGTATTTTAATAGAGATTGCATTGACTCTGTAGATCACTTTGGGTAGTATAGACATTTTAACAATGTTGATTCTGCTGAACCATGAACATGGTATGGTCTTCTACCTGTTTACATCCTCTGCTATTTCCTTCTTCAGTGTTTCATAGTTCTCCCTGTAGAGATCTTTTACCTCCTTAGTTAAATATATTCCATGGTACTTTATTTTCTTTGTTGCTATTTTGAAGGGAATTGAGTCTTTGATTTGGTTCTCACTTTTACTGTTGTTGGTGTATATGAATACCTCTGATTTGTGTGTATTAATTTTGTATCCTGAGATTTTACTGAATTAATTTATCAATTCAAGGAGTCTCTTGGTTGAATTCTTGGGGTTTTCTAGATATAATATCATATTATTAGCAAGGAGTGAGTGTTTGATCTCTTCTGCTCCCATTTGGGTGCCCTTAATTCCGCTCTCTTGTCTGATTGCTATAGCCAGGACTTCCAGCACTATGCTGAATAGAAGTAGAGATAGTGGGCAACCTTGCCTTGTTCCAGTTCTACGTGGGAATGCTTTCAATTTTTCCCCATTCAGTATGATGTTGGCTGTGGGTTTGTCATATATGGCTTGTACCATTTTTAGGTAAGCCCCATCTATGCCTATTTTGTTAAGCGTTCTTGTCATAAAAGGGTGTTGAATTTTGTCAAATGCGTATTCTGTGTCTATTGAGAAGATCATATGGTCTTTGTTTTTGTTTCTGTTTATGGAATCATCCCCAACACATTTTATGAAGCCAACATAACCCTGATACCAAAACCAGGAAAGGAGGCAACAAAAAAGAAAACTACAGACCGATATCCATTATAAATATAGATGCAAAAATTCTCAAAAAAATCCTAACTAATCAAATCCAGGTGCTTATCAAGAAAATAATCCATCACAACCAAGTGGGCTTCATACGAGAGATGCAGGGATGGTTCAATGTATACAAATCTATAAATGTAAGTCACATTTATTTACTTTTAATATTTAAAATAGCATAGCAGTTACATTACAAAAAGAGTACATCTTTTTGAGATAAATACCAAAATATTTACAGATGAAGGAATATAACAGGTGCAAATCGCTTCAATAAATACAGATGGGGTTAGTGGGTCAATGTGTAGAAAAACATGAGTGGATATTTCTTTAACTTGGATGAACAATAAAATGTATTCATTATACATTTTCCTCTACTGTTGTGTTAGTCTTCAATTTTCTGTCATAAGGTAAGTGTGTGTGTGTGTGTGTGTGTGTGTGGCATTTGACTATATCTGAAGATTTTGGGTGTTGTCCTAACTTTGTGGGGTTAATTACTCCTGGCATTCAGTGGGTGGAACCAGGGATGTTGCTAAACACCCTATAATGCACAAGATCATCTTGGGAAACAAACAACTATCTGGCTGCAAATGTCAGTAGTAACATAGTTGAAAAATCCTAGTGTGTTGGTGTGTGGAAGGGGGAGAAGTTGCTAGAGACTGTTGTGATTTGACAGACTCTGCTTTCATACAAACAGCATGACAGTAATGAGTTTATGCGGATTTTCAATTCATAAGACAGTAACGCTGGGTGCAAAGTTTTGTTCCCCCTTTCCCTACTCATTAATGCTTGCATTCAAACTATTTTGCAGCGGGATCAGTGGGTAAGGGAAGAATCCCCTTACCCCTTCAGTGCCTTCCTAGCCTCTTCTCAAAGATGACCCCCTCTGAGGTTGTCCTTTGTCACCTCATTTTTTGTTCAATGTCTTAAATGCCTGTTCCTTCGTGATGTACCTGCTTGGAAGTTCATCCCCCAAAGGCAGGATGGAGTCCCTTGGTTGTTGGCCCAAGCCATGGACTAGGAAATAGGAAACCAGTCCTTCCACAGAATAGAGGGAAAGTCAGAGAAAGAACGGGGGCAGCCTTCTTATTGGATCTGGACAAGGTGGGCTTGTAGACTCAGGGACAGGAGGGAAGTGGTTTGCATCTTCCTCAAAACTTTATGAGTAAGCTTTGCTGTTTCATGTGTGTGCCTTGTATTGTCTGTGATACACGTGTGCACATATGTAGATATAATATAGATATATACACACATACATACAATAAGTGTGTCCGTATATATGTACACACACAAATATATGTATATATTTAATATATATGTACATTATACATATTGTATGTATATATGTACATTATATATATTGCACACACATAGATGTGTATATATACACATACACTTATATATAATACACACAAGTATATATAGATATTGAAAAATTAATATCTCAATGCATATTTCATAATGTCTCCCATAAAAACATAAGACTTTAGATAAATAATGATAATAAAAAGAATTTTATAAACACCATTCCTGATCATTAAAAAGTATACACATGGGTGTAGAAGCAACCTCTTCAGCAATCAAGGCATATTCTGGCAGGTGTGGTTTTGAGGCACTTTTATTTTTACAGTTTTCCCCTGTTTATCTCATATAAAGTCAATAGAGGGAAAAACAAAGGAATAGTGAGGCCTAGACACATTTGCATGCATGGTTAATTTTTGGTTATTGTGTAGATCAGTGGTTTAGATAACTGTGTCTGGACTCAGATAGTCAACTTGGTACTCTGACAAATTGGAAATTAGAAACCAGAAACAGAGATGTCATCTTCAAAAAGAGTAACATGTAAAACAGATAGAATGAAATCTCCCAATTGAGTAGGATTAATACCTTTTCTTTTCAGAAACAAAGATTAACAAGTGTTAACACCGTATAAAAGTTAATCCTCTAGAATTGATATTTTTCCCAGGTATTTTCCTGAAGGAAAGATGATTTTTAAAATGAGGATATCAAAGAGCACTGAAACATTTCTCTGCTTTAACTCTGAGATCGGGGTTGTTTTGCAGCACTGGCTATATTTACTTCTATGACGTAGGAGCCTGAACATAAACACAAAACCCTTTTAAAGGGCAGGAAAATAGTTTCATTTGGGAGATCATTAGGACATGCACAAGACTCAGATTGCCTCCTCATATAGAAACAGCTTTGAACGCACTTGCCTTTGGTTCTCCGTGGGGGGGAGCCAAGGAGAGATTACGCTAACTAGCAATCTGAAGCTGTATTCATATTTGCTCCATAGGAACATTGCCAAAAACCCATTCCATTTAATCATGCAAATTACAGACACTGGTGGAAAAGAGTGGAAAGCGTTAACTTTTTCCTCATCTCAGCAACTCTCTCCGTAGAGCAAATGGAAGCCATGGAATAGATTACTGAATTGTGCGTGCGGGACTTGCATCTTACATGTGTTCAGTCATTTAAACATCTTCAACACTGTAGTGTGTTGGCACTACTAGGCGCTAGGTGAGTGTCTGGGGTTTGGAGTTGTCGAGGTATAATTCATACTTGGTGTGTGTCATACTTGGTGTGGTCCTTTCTGAAATATAAAGTATATTTAAAGAACACACGTTTATGGATGCTTAAGACATCGTCAGAAACCCTTCTGCATTCACAATCAATGGTTGAATTGGAAATTCAGCTTGGTTTGAGAGGATTCAAAGAAGGGAGAGGGATAACTGCAGCCGTATCATGCTAGAAATGTAGTCAATATACATCAATGTGAGAAAGTGACAGTTTCTGAGTTTTAGGGCTATTAACTTTGGGTAACAATAATTCATTATTCACTTATAAGAAAAGTATGTATATGTAGATACATGTACACATGAAGATACATGCACATGAAGATACATGTAGATACATGTCGTATGTACATGTCGATAGGGCTCTTACCAATAGCATAAGTTTTTATATGTTTGCTTGTTATGTTGCCATAAACATTTTCAGCTTTTAGGAGGGTAAAGAAACTAGGATGTCTAAAGGCTATATATTTCTCGGACTTCAATTTATAATAAGTGAAGAATTTCTGAGACTACTAAAGGTTTGGAAGTGGTTCCCAGAGGCAACTGTACGGTCTCAAAGCAACACTGAGATATTTGTGGTTCACAGGATTCCAAATCACACTAGGTCGTAACACAAGCCAATGTGGTGGTTGCCCACCTAAATCCGTATCTTTTAACACAACCTGCAGAAAACTTACAGTTCCAGAGGGTAAAATATGTAAATAAGATAAAACCCAAGCAAACTCTATGCCTTCGGCATAATGCATGAGAAAATAAAACACTATAAACTTCAAGTAATCTGTACGAGGAAAATATTGTTAGAACATTTTAGAAAAGCCATCTCTTCAACTCCCACAGTCTTCCTGAAAACCTTTGGCAGAGATCTAGAGGGTTCTGTATCATTCTCAAGAAGGTGAGAATGGCAAAAGCAGACCAAAGATCTGCCCAGCCTACTGGTAAAATTAGAAAATCCACATCAACTTCCGAAATACTGGTAAAGCGGTCTGGAATGTCAGATCACTGATGAACTAGGATGGAACTTGAAGGTCTAAAGGTGGTGGTCCCTTCAAAACATGGGGGAGGTCAGTTATAAAAAGGAGTGAAATGTTACCTTTAGAGATAATACGGTAAATAGAATTTTTAAAAAAAGGAAACTATAGGAATTTTCAAGGAAAAAAAAAAGAAGAATACATAATGATATCCCCAAATACTTCTTTCACCTGCAGCCCAAACTAACATGAAGCCGCCAGTTGAGGAAAGTTCACTTCCCTACACCGACAGAAAAGGATTTGGTTAAACGTGGAATCCCGAAATCCAGGTGTACCTTGCTCCCTGTCTATGCATTGTCTAGCCCAAAACAGATATCGTGTACCTCCAATGAGAAAAAAAGTAATAAAAATGGCAGTTAGAATATTTCATCGAATATAAATCTCAACCTCACTCATTCCCATCCCCCAAATAAACCTTGAAGTCAAACAAAATTTCAAGGTGACACTCTCAATTAAATATTTAGAATGATTGTTCTGGATATGAAAGATTTATCAGAATGAGGTCACCTTAAAAACTTAGAAAATCATAAGAATAATATGGTAAACAACCTTTTTCCACCTTTCAGACATTAGGCAGCACAGGATAGCAATCTCTGGGAGAACTGAATGAGACAGGAGAGCCCTGAAATAGTTCTACATTAGCGTTCTTCAGGAAGTGAGATGTGCAACCAGAATGCAGTGGTCTCTCTGAGCTCCAGACAGCATGTGGAGGAGGCCGAGGAGGGAGAATCACTTGAGGTCAGGAGTTTGGGACCCACCTGAGTAAGAGGAAGACCTTGTCTTTCCTACTAAAAATAGAAAAATTAGCCGGGCATGGTGGCGCATGTCTGTAGTCCCACCTACTTGGGAGGCTGAGGCAGGAGGATCCCTTGAGCCCAGGAGTTTGAGGTTACAGTGAACTATGATGAGGCCACTGCACTCTAAAGAAGGAAGGAAGGAAGGAAGGAAGGAAGGAAGGAAGGAAGGAAGGAAGGAAGGAAAGAAAGGAAGGAAGAAAGGAAGAAAGGAAGAAAGAAATTTCCTCTAAGATGGTAATAGTCATTGTGTCTGGTGTTACCTGACAGGTACCTCTTTTTTCTTTCTTCTCATCTGATTTTTTTTTATAACATGAATTTATTTTAGCAGTGAGAAACATATTTTGAAAGCACAAAAGGGGAATCTATTTTTGTTTTTCTTTCTGACTTAGAGGTTCCCTACATAATATATGATATAAACTATTCAATCCTATCCTTGATGGTTGAATGAATGGAAAAAAAAAATAAGGAGAAAAAAATAGAAAGTGTCCACAGACTTTATAAAAAGGGAAGTAGATAAATATAGAAGAGATAAAAATCAGGGTGTTCCTGTCCATTTCAAAAGGTGGTTTGAGAAGCATCCAAGGAATTAGATTAATATAATGTCACTAGTGGCAAATAAATTATTTTCAAGTATAATATCTAAATTTAGGATGCTGTTTTATTAAAAATGTAGTGCTGCACCTATTTTGATAACAGTTATTGCCGTACCTGTTGTAAGGTGTATGTTTTTAACTTAAATTCAATTCTCAGGTAATACTAACAATAAAAATCATTGTTATAGGACTGACATTTGTTCATTAGGCAGTCTATTTAATTACATGATGCAAGCTCTGTCTTTAAAGTGGATGAGATTCTTCTTTTAAAAAAAATACATTTTATATGCATGGTAATTAAAGAACGTATCCTCTAAAAGCATGAGTCTTCAAGCATGACCATCCCCCAAACGTTGCACATCTCACTCATTGTGTTTGTATACACCCATCCCCTTCTCCCCCCTTCCCACCCGCCCGACACCCGATAAATGTTATTCCTCTATGTCCACTTAGGTGTTGATCCGTTAATACCAATTTGCTGGTGAGTACATGTGGTGCTTAAAAAAATAATAAATAAATAAATAAAAATAAAAGCATGAGCCTTATAGCCATATTTAAAATTATCCAAGATTTTCTTTAAGAGTTTCAGACAAATGTAGAAAAAGAGTGTCTCAAAATGTACAGAAACGTATGTTATACACACAGGGCCCATTTATTTGGGAGTTGTCACATCCAAGAAGATCAGACTAGGGAAGTGTGAGTTCCTTAAAATCTCACATGATGCTCTCTTTTCGCAAACTGTGCTTACACTTACTGGTCCTTTCGAGAAAGTGCATACGCCATATGTGCTATTTTTACCAATAGAGGAATCCTAAAGAATGGCACGAATGGAACTGATGAATCGATATGCATCTAAAAATGTACTCTTATGTTCAGTTTGGCAACCGTGAGAAGAAGCTTGTGTGAGATGTCCCACACTACTCATTCCCTGAACACCACTGAATGTCCATATGTGTTTAGAAGAAAAGCAGAAAACCCTATAAAAAGAAAAATATGGTTACCTTTAAGGCAATAGAACGAACACAGCCCATTTTGTTTCAGAAGCTAACAAATTTGGAGGTGAATTCTTAATTTTTAATAACAAAATGTAGAGGAATTTGGAAACAGTGAAACAGTACTGTGTTAATGGGATGCTAAAAGTTGACTACTCAGCAAGTATATACCCTATGCATTATAAGGAATGAAGGAGAGAGAGAGAGGAGAAAGGACATTTGAAAGCATGGATATTAGTATTAGGAACTTCTTGTTTCTCTTCTGGCTTTTCTATAAAACACTTTTTTTTTTTCTGTAAAAGGCCAGATAGTAAATAGTTTTATTTTACTAAATATTTTTTCAGCCCCACACCTCTGTTATGATCATCATCTCTGACATTGTGGCACGATAGCAGTCAAAGGCGATATGTAAGCAAATGGGCAGGGCCATGTTCCGATAAAACTTTATTAACAAAAGCAAGTGATTTGGGGCCACAGCTTCTTCTGCTAAGTCCTCAGGAATTTGGTAAGGACAAAACGTGAATGTTTTCCATTTAGTACTCAGGAAGAGTTTTGTTTTTGTTTTTGTTTTAATTTTGACTGCTTCTGAGGACCGTAAGAAGAACCGCAAAGAAGCCTTCTGTTTTTCTGATCTGAAATAACCAATGATTTCAAAAGTGTGTTCAGAAGATGAAGATTTTCCTTCATGCCACTTTGTCGATCTATTTTATTTTCACTAAGTGGAGAAGAGAAGCTTACTCTAGACCTATGGAAAAACATGAAAACCAGGACATTTTATTTAGAATAAATGTTTATTCTCCCTGTTAACCTCCAGCTGCTCATCCAGCTGAGGGAAACATACGGATCAAACACAGCTGAGGGAGTCTGCCAGCTGGAATGTCTTCAGAACATCTCAGAAGGGGCAAATCCAGGGAAGAAATTTATGGTATTTGGTTGTCTATGTTCGAGGGCTTTAAGACAGGCTGTTGGGTGTGGGCAACTGATTAAGTCCAGACAAACTGTGAATACAATAGTTTGGGGTTGATTTACACAGAAGAGCTAAGAGATGAGTTTTGAGGAAGAAGAATTGATCTGATAAGGAAGAAAGTGTGCCCTGTTTCGGAATCAATTACACTGACAAGGCGGATGTTTTACCCAGATGAGTCATTTCATTTTTGAATATTTTGAATAGATTTTGCAAGAGGCTCCTGAATCTAACTATGAAGTGTATCTACTGGTTTATAAACCTCACATTCTTTTGCAAGCATTGCCTGGAAGAAATAGTAAAACCAGGTTGATGTAGTCCTGATAATTAAGCTGTGGGTGCTGGCATCTCAGTTTTTATCACACCTCATATTACTATATTACAGGCTGTAAATATTTAGAATGGGTGCTGGCAAACCTTGGCTCATGGGCTGTCCACCTATTTTTTGTAAATAAAGCTTTATTGAAACGCAGGCACACCCATTTGTTTATGTATTTTCTGGGGCTGTTCTCGGGCTACAAGAGCAGAGGTGAGTAGTTGAGTCAAAGACTGTGTGGGCCAGAGAGTTGATAAGGTTTCCTTTACAGAAAAAGTTTTAAAAATCTTAACCTGAGCCAATATTTCCCTCAAATGTATGAGCTATTTTTTTCTATTAAAATATTATTAGAAATATTAAAAGTAATCTTGACAAGTAAAGATTGTATAGATTCAAGGTGTGCAATGTGCTGATTTGAAATATGCATACATTGCATAATTATTATATCACAATCAAATTAGTCAACCCATCCATCGCCACCAATCTGTACATTAGATGCCCAGAACTTGTTTATTTTAGAGGCGAAAGTTCGTATCTTTGGCCGACATCTACACATCCCCCCCTCACCCCAGCCCCTGGTAACCACCGTTCTACTCTCTGTCTCACTGAGGTTGATGTTTTTATATTCCATGTGCAAGTGAGATCATGAAGTTTTGTCTTTCACTGTCTGACTTATTCTAATGAGTATAAATAACCTAAGCCCAGCTACAACCGTTTGCATTTGTTTCCTTGTTTTTGTTAGCCATTGCAGTAAGTGTTAACGTAAACTACTACTCCTTACTTAAACTGTTTCTATAAACCCAATGCTGTGATAGCTCCTTCTCAAAGAATCTCAAATTCCACATACACCAGACAAGTTCTCCTTCCATCCTAAGTGCTGCCTGTGAAATGAACTGAGTATTCACTGTAAGTGAAATAATACCCTATGGATTTGTATGTGAAAATGATTTCTGCTTCAAGACCCACCATAGAAAGGAATTTATTTACAGCTGGAACATTTGCATAGCAAAAGCCATTGCTGATTTATTTTAAATTAGAACAAGGAATAATGACAACGTGTATGTACATCTCATTTATAAATGTTAAGGCTCCTTTAAATATATACTTGAATATTTTTTGTATGTTTAATATTTAAATGTACACACACACATACACACAAATATCCTTTTCTGTGGGAAGGAGCAGGACAGGTAACATATTCTTCATTTGTTAGTTGAAGGAATTAAAATTTCTGAGCTTGTTGTGGTAAGACCAAACTTTCAAAAAACGCCTAGAACACAGCATTTTCAGAGGAAATCTATTTGAGAAAAAGGGTAACTTAAGATAAAACCACGTTGCGAATGGATGTGCGTACAATAACAATTTTTAAAAGTGAATCGATTCATGGTCACGCTCATGCTTTGGTATTTCTTAGTCAAACTGTTGACTTACAGATTCTCTTTAATATCATCAATTTTTTTTAAGCTGGAGATTTCATATGTAAGTGTAATGTGAAACAAGATGGTCAGTTATTCTAAGAGTTCATAAAGCAATCCCTTCTGCCCGTAGAACCACTTCCCCATCAACAGAAACACCTCCTTTCCCTCCCTTCATTCCAGCAATGTATTCAGGGAATGAATGTTACAATTTTGAAAATTTTAGACATCAAGAAGATAAGTGCCGTCAACCTTTCAGAAACACTTTCATTAACCTGAGTTGCTCTGCGAGAAAATGGACTCAAACGTGAATGCAAACACTATCTTTTGGAGCTAAATTCGAAGTGGAGTTGATTTTATGCAGGCGTTAGTTGAGTTTCTGTCCAATTTAAAGTTGGAGAAAGAGAAATAAATTTATCCTGAGGATCAAGAGAGAAAACCCCTGGGGTCTTTTTAAGTGCTATGATTTCTGTGCACCATTGCCATGAATATCAAATAAAGAAGGCTTGAAGACTGTTATGCAAACTTTTTTAAAAATTTGCTGTCTGCTTACATATCATGCAAAGGAGCTGTTTATAGAAACATATGCGATCACATACGCCTCAGTGCTATTTCATGTTCTCCATAAAGATACACTTTTTTTGTGTGTGGCACTCTAGTTTTTTCCCACTGGGCTGCAGAAAAAAAAAACAGAAAGAAACTATATATATGCACCATCTAAGTTGAGCAAAACCCTCTTTTGTGCCAAATACATATTTTTGTCAAAGAATAAGCCACTTATTTAGGCATTAAAATACATACTTATCAAAACAAATAATTTCAAAAGAATACATAAAAGTGATTTCAGAAAATGGGACCTGATTTGTAAATATAGTAAATTATAAAACGATTTTATTTAATTTTATATAATTATTCCCATTTTAGAAGTTTAGACTTTTTAAATTTTTGAGTATTATTCACTCATTCATAACATGAGTTCGAGGGACACATAGAAATTTAAAGTGAGTCAAAAGTTAGTTTGTTAGTTGAGATGAAATTTAAGAGATCAATGAATATTCTGGGATTTTTACTGTAATCTCTCAATTTGCTGTTCACACCACCAGTTTTCTCTCTGTCTATCTTAGTCTGTTCCTCTCTCCCTTCTTCTCTCCTTCTTTTCTTCCTCCATCTAATTTGTTTTCTTAAAAATAAAAGTAGTAGTTCTAGTTAATTAAAATGTGTTCACTCAAGTCTTTCCAACAAGCATGAAACCTCAAAGTCAAGAATCTTTCTTCAGTGCTAAATACAACAGCCTGTCTTGTCCTTCTTGCTTCTCTAACAATGCCACTCACAAACTTTGATTAAAACACATATCAGAAGATGTGATTTTTTTTTTACTCACTGTCTACTAGCTTGTATGATCATTCAGCAGAGAGAATGTGCTGTTAGGGTCTTGACATCTTCAACACCCACCTGTACGATATGATGAAAAAGGTTAGGTTCTCTGCGATGCCTGATAAATAATACATTGATGAATGAATGTTTTGAGCAGAACACTCTGAGAGTGGACGTGGAGTATACAAAGAAGAAGATGCTATGGTCCATGCATTAGGGATGGGGTGCAGGGTAGTTTCTCTGGGATAGAATCTAATACGCAGGTGTTTATTAAGGAAGGTGGAAAGAAATGGAAGGATACTGGGAAGCACAGAGATCAGTGTGAGTGAGTGGATGGATGAATGGATGGTGAATGAATAAAGGATGGAAGGATGAATGGATGGAAGACAAATGAATAGAAGGATGGGTATGAATCCACAGATAGATGGATGGATAATAAATCTGCAGAGGGTTGGGTGGATGGATGGATGGATGGATGGACTTGCTGGGTGGATAATGGATAGATTGGTTGGTGGATGGATGGGTGGATGGCAGAATGAATGCATGGATGATTGGATGGGTGAGTGAATGAATGAATGAATGGATGGGTAGATGGGTGGGTGAATGGATGGGTCAGTGAATAAATAAATGGATGGGTGGGTGAATGAATGAATGGATGCATGCATAGATGATTTATGGAAAGATGGATGAAGGGATGGATAGATAAATACAAGGAAAGACAGACACATGCATATATATACATACATACGTGCACTATTTTGTATCACATTAATTGCAATTATTGACAGTGGCCATGTATTAAATTACAAATATGAGCATTTAATATGAATTGCATATTCATATTAATAAATTCATAAAATAGTAATATTTAAAATTATTTTTAAATATTTTACTATTTTTAAATATTTAAATATTTTAACTATATGGAGAGAGCACAAGGAAAAAGAAGGGATTGGGAGAAGCAAACAGGAAGAATTGATGTCTAGAGCGAAGGAAGACACTCCAGCACAGAAGGAAAATATATGTTTTAGCAACAAAAATACAGTGAGATAAACAGAATATTAGACATCCAGAGCAGGACTTAAACACTTATTTATGCATCAGAAGAAACGATAATGCATTGTTTTATTCAAATATTTAATATATCCCGTACAAAGGGTTCCTGCTGCCTACTGTAGCAGTGACTTGTGCCTATGACAGCAAGTCCCGGGAGAGGAACCGATGCACATCACAGATGTGAGCAGGGAAGGGGTGTGATGCTAAGCTGGTAGGCAGCCCGACTTCCTCAGAGGGATCAAAGGAAGACCTTGGCAGGAACTCAGACAACATCGCTAGAACCACCACAGACCAAACTGGAGATCTCCTATACACAGCGTGCGCTCCTTCTAGAAACAGATGCATTCGTAAAATAAGGATGCCGGGTTAATTTGAATTTCTGACAGACTCCAAATACATTATTACTGTAAATGTCTTCCAACGATTGCATGAAACATACAAAAAGTGGATTTGGTGTTTATCTGGAACTTAAATTGGACGGGTTGTGCTATAACTCAATTTTGGTAACCTTATGCATGAAGAGGGTTGAGTCCTGTAGAGGTTTAGAACATAGGCAAGTGTTAAATAACTATAACATTTTTAAATGACACTGAGAGTGGAAATGGATTTATGATGTTATTCGGAGGGATTTGAGATAAGTTTCCATTCTTATAATTCATACTCTGGATGTTGGTTAAACAGACATTTTCTGTTTGTACAAATGAGGTAGATTTCTGGGGAAAAAACATTTCAGTAATGCATGTATATCCTTATTATTTGTCTATGAGTTAAGTTCATTCTTGGTCTGAGTGCCTTAATACTGTAGGTTACGTATTAAAAAAAAAAAAAGACTGTGATTGCATATTTACTCTTACAAATATTCAGAAGTGGTACCAATATAAGTTGCATGGGCAACCTTAGCCTCCTATTCTATTTGTGTACCGCAATTCATCTGCAAAAGGCTGGGTGCTGTATGGAGAACATAATCACTGATATTAATTATGGTTCGATGGTCTCAAAGGAGGTAATGCGCTCCATAAATAGGGCAACTATTATTGCAGGTGTATGCATGAATAATTGCAGCAGAAGAGCCAAAGTCTTTAGAATATCACGGACATCATTAGGAACACACTTTACTATGACACCAATTCTCCAGAGGAGAAATGGATGCAGGGAAAAGGACATTGCAGATGCGTAAAGAGAAACAATACTAATTAGAAAAAACATGCATGAACGGTTGGCCTTTTTTCTGAGAGTTTCTCTCACCCCTTCGTATGCTATCTCTGCACTTTTATAAATGCCGCGAGATGTATGAACATCTTCTGTAGTAAGTTTGCATCTATTTGTAACGATTGTGTGAAACCTAAGCATAATAAAAATCAAGCTGAACCCTCTTGTTTACATCCATGTCAATATCTTAGGTTACCTTATCTTGAATACTTTAAAATAATAAGTATCAATGTGCATATCTACATATCTTTATCTATCATCTATCTAATTTATCTATCTTGTAAACTCACACTTAACACTTTTAGTGAAACCTAAAACCCTCCTAAAGAACAAAGCACTAAACTCAACAAAAGGTTCTAATTTAAATAGATTGTTTCAGTTATTTCCTATAAACAAACAAAAATATTTTTATTTTTGCCTACAATTTTGTTATTTTGACATGATTTACTATTGTAAATACTGTGAATTGAATTGAACTTCTAATAGGCATTCATTTGTCTTTATTTCGTTTTATAAAACTAGCATACATTTTAATGTGTTTAGTCACCTGTTTAATGAGGACATTCATTCCGTGATACTCATTTTGTTATGAACTCAATCATTTTAAATTAAATTCCGATTCGACAAGAAGGGCCTTGATATTTTAAAATTCTGAGTCACATGGAATATGCTATTTCTATATTTCAGCATGGAAAACTACTGGACTATACACATCCATTGATTTTGCAATTTGTGTAAACATAGTCTTTTTGCATTATTCAACTTTACATATGCTTAGCAAAAACAGAACAAGTAATAGCATTTGAGTTTTGTCAATATATTTTCACGGTGGTATCCCATCTCCAGAATCATGATGCCTCTATGTAATAAAAAATTCAGATTGGAAAGCCCAAGATTAATCTGAAGCGGCAGCCAGGGATACATGGACACGGGGAAAACAGATGTGAGCACCGCTATGTACATACAGAAGCCGTGTGTGCAGGACACTGCAGAAACACGCCAACGTGCTTTCCTTGTTCAGTTGGTGCCTCTTGCGAAATTTTTAAAATAATTTATTAAGACACATTAATTTTCTGATAAATGGAGTAGACCCTTAAAACAAATAAACATTTTTTAAAAAGTAAAATGATTTGATGAGAGAGAGAGAGAGAGAGAGAGAGAGAGAGAGACAGGAGTTATCTTTGGAGCTATTTGTAACACGACACAGCGATCCACAGCAAGGCCATCTTTTAATCCCAGAGTGCAACAAAGTCATAACTAGATGGCAGGTTAGACATCGATTTTCGCAGTTATCAAACAAGCGAATGAATACAAAGTAACCAGCCCTCATAAGGAGCCTTTGCACGTGCCTCCGAATACAGAAGAGAAAAAGAAGTGCAAAGCATGTCCAAAAACTTTAGGTAATAATGTAAAATAGAATTGCCCTTCCTCCATCTTGTTACTTTCATCCCAGAGTTCTTCTTGTGGTAGCTGTCACATCAGCTTATATAGCAACAGACGACGGCAGGTGTGGGGTTTTGGGGGATACTGTGGCTCACCTGTTAATGTGTTCACCCTGGCTCCACACCTCCAAATCGGGCAGTCACACTGAGCTTATGTGCTCAGTCAGTAAAATCTGGGAGGCTGGGCGTGGTGGGTCACACCTGTAACCCCAGCATTTTGGGAGGCCGATGCTGGAGGAGCATTTGAGGCCAGGAATTCAAGACCAGCCTGGGCAACATAGCAAGACCCCATCTCTTGGGAGGCTGAAGTAGGAGGATCATGTGAGCCCAGGATTTCGAGGCTGCTGTGAGCTATGATGATGCTACTGCCCTCCAGTCTAGGAAACAGAGCATATATATGTGTGTTCATGCATGGATATACACATGCCTGGGCTGACGTACACACCCTTATAAATATATCTATGTGCATATATTAGCACATATAATTTTACCTATGCATATTTTAGAAATCTTCAGTTCATACTAATACCTTCAAATCTAAGCCATTCCTATAAAGACCTTACTTATGTGGCTTTTAATTTCTTTCACTGTGAGAATCCTACCTTCTAACATCAGCAAGCATTAATTTTGTTCCTCTGGGTTAATTACCATCGTTAGTAAAAGTGCACAGTCTATTGCAACTATATAGGTAGGTGTGTATGTGCAAATAATTGATAAACGTTCAAAAGCAATGAGTATGCCACTTTAAAATATACCACTCAATATAAGGGTGGAGATTTTTCTGTTATTTTATGTACACAAGGATTGATTTTACTTATTCCTAGAATAAGACATATTTCATAGAAAATTAATGCTGACAAGATGAGACCATATCCGGCCTCTAATAAATACATAATGTCTTATGAAACATTATTGAAACCATATTTATAAAACAATATTGTCATCTGCACTGTATGACTAAATCCACAGGATAGCCCTCATTAATCTTATAAATACATGGTAGGAGTAAATACATAAACATGTATATTATCGAAAGCAGAAGGCTTGTTTTATAGCATCCCATAACCTTTTTGCAAATGATAATAAAACATTCCTCTTTTGAGTCATAATTTTTCATTAAAATCGAATATGGCATCTCTTCTCCAATATGTGTTTCTTTTACGGAAAGTTTCACTACTATTTTGCTAGAAGTACATTTGTAACTTTTTACCACCTTTTATTTGTAACGTAATGCACAATATAAAATTGAGCCACAGTTTGAGACAGGAGGGGTTGAAAGAATTCACCAAGCTCTTTGCATCTCTTGAGAATAGTGAAAAAGAAAATCCAGGCAGAAAAAGAGATTATTTGTAGCTTTGTGTTATTTTCCCAGATGTTGACTACCAAGCTTGAAAATCTAACCGTAAGATGCATAAGTAGGCGCAGAATCCTGCCATGTGTTTGTCCCTTGGACAACAGAGGGAGTCACTCATGTCTGTATTTAATTTCCCATTGAGATTCCCTTTGGAGCAATCCCTTGTTTAATAGTTGGGCACCATAGAGGCAAGGTTGTTACATGAAAATTGTAGTCGCTCCTTCTGTGTAATTCCACCGTCCATCTGAACCCAGTGTATCCTCCTATGGGTTAGAAGTTCTTGGTCCTTCACAGAAACAGGCATGAGATGGAGAGATGCAATGTCACATGTACGCTCTAGGCTGCCTTGATTAACACAGGCTCCATCCACATCCGTGCCCCGGCTACCTCCTCCCTGAATAACCTGGAATGCGGTTAGACACCACCCGAGAACAACGCGTCATCAACGAGAAGTGCCATTCTCTGAGCGAGGGCAGGCAGAGTGAAAAACACTGATGGTGCAGAACCTCCCTGGGTATTTCAAACTCAGCAGTGTGCAAGTTCTCCGCAAAATCACTATTTTGAAAAAGTGCTTGTTACCTGCATTTACTCTGGAAAATATCTGTTTCCTTTTTCCTAGAGGGAATAATGGAGATGCTATTCCACATTTCTTGATTTTTCTCTCACTTTTTGTGTTAGATGCTACCCTATTTGATGATGATGATGATGATGATGATGATGATGATGATTTTTACATAAAAGGAAGATAGCGTTGGGTCAGGCATTATAGCACCTTTTGGATTCAAGCCAATCTTCATCTTTTGCAGGCGATGTTTCTCAACACTGCTTACGTGGTTCGAAAGCAATTCCTTATGTCCTAACAAGATGAGCTTAGAGTAGCCATCACCTTTTCTGGATGCTGCATTATGATGCTAAGTAAAGTTGTGAAGACTGGGGTTATCCCTCTCCAGGTTGTGGGCGGCAGGAAGAGTTTTTCAGGACTTTGGGTAGATTCTTAATGGGCCTAACCAAAGCCCGTTTCCTTGGAACAGCACATTCTAGAGCCGCACAAGTATTTAAGTGGATTCCTGAACAGCGTCAGGAAGGAAAAACAAGTGCAACCAGATCTATAGATTGCCGGTCTCTAAAGTGAGGGAAGGTCCGTGGGATCTGAGTAGGAGAGAGGCAACGTTGTAGGGTGATTCGTTTCGCCTCTGCTGTTCAGGAGCGGCACACACCCACTCGCAGGCGTGAACACCCGGGGCAGGTTGCAAGGGAGCTGTGCTGAGATCTCTATGTATCCCGACTTCGAAAGGTGGTGTGGAGAACACACAGCCATCAGCTGTCTTCAGAGAGATTGACTGCAAAGCCAGTTGGTGTGAAAGCTCGTGGAGACATCGCATCTGCTTGAGGCCCATCAGCTCCCCGAGAAAATGCCTTTGTTTTCATGTCACTGACTTCTTCATCAAAGGACAGCCGTGGAAGCAAAGCCTCCTACTCAAAATTAAGTAGCCATGAGAAGTATATTGTGGCTTCTACTCAGAGTCTGAAAATCATTAAATATATATATATATATATAATTAAAGTTATTATAAAGCAAGTAAAAATATAATCAGCCCCAAACATAATTTTGACCCAATGTAAAATAATTTTCACAAGTCACTTTTGAGTAACAAAAATAAATTAAAGATCTGGACACGAGGCTTGCAAATTATTCGCCACATGATATAAAGAAGAATGGAAATAGGAACTATATTACACCAAACCCAATAGTTGTGCCAGGTGAGAAACCATATTGGATAGAAATATATTCAATAATCCTTTGATAAATAATTTCCTATACAAGTTTTTTTTTTTTTTTCGTTAGTGATACTCTGTCCTAAGAGATGACAATCAGTCAAAAGTCCTGGCGCAAGTAGGAGAGATACCAGCATTGTTCACCCTCAATAGGCATCATTCAACTGTAAATATAAAAGTATCTTCAAATGTAGGAGAACTTCAGAAGCATAGAAATGAAAGCAACTCCAAAGGCAGCCAGTCAAACGAATGAATGAACATTAAATCCTTACTGAACCTTATCAACAACGAACACTAAAACATGCTGGGATAGGTGGTGGGCACCCATAATTTAATTTAAAAGCTCTCCAAGTGCAAAATAGAGAAATTATAGCAGTAATAGAAAGTGGAAATGGATTGGGGGAGGCTTCCAGGTAGAAATTAAAATAGATGTCTTTCTCCTTTTTCTTAAAGGAAGTCAGTGGATATTTTAAAGATGATACATTATGGTATAGGTTTACGGATATTACGGAAGAGTTTATAGAAATCATAGGAAGAATAAGAAATAATAAAACACTTATGTGCACATAAGGAAGTAACATTCATCAGGTGCCAGGCAGGTGGGAGGGGGAAGGAGGAGATGGGTATATTTACACCTAATGGATGCAATGTGCATTGTCTAGAGGATGGACAAGCTTGTAGCTCTGACTTAGACAGGGCAAAGGCAATATACGTAGCCCAAACATTTGTACCCCCATCATATTCTGAAATAAAAAAGGGAAAATAAAATAAATAATAAAACAAAATAAAGCTGGAATCATTTTATAGGGAGGTAGAATAATTTTTTCCTTAATATCTGATACTTTGAAGACAGGAATCAATAAGCCATGTTTAATGTGGATACGTCAAGAAATAATTTTGAATACATGAATATCGACTTTAAAGTTTAACCCTAGATAGATCACATAACATACATGTTTGGGGAAGAAAATAACACGCACACATCGAACACACTTTATAATTGTCAGATAATCACAAAATGAAAGCCAATTTTCTCTTTGAGGATGGTTGTCTATTTTGGGTGAGGAGTTACTCTTCCTTCTCTTCTAAGGGTCCTTAACATTAACCTCAGAGTTATTACGGTTAAATCTCACACCACATCAGAGTGAAGGTGAACTTTGCTGAGTGGATGAAGGGTTTTAATGATCCCCAGAAGATGTGAGTGCCAACCTATGAATGAGAAGAGAAAAAGATGCAAGTGATGTTTGAAGTGTCCCTTTTTGGCAGGTCTGAGTGCAAACACGAAAAAGTGGAAGCCCAGGGAATGGCAAAGACACAGCTTGATGATTTTAAAAGGACAACCATTGTAAAAACATTGAAAACCATCTGCCAAAGCAGAGATAGCCTCAATACAAAACAACTGATCCAGTGTTTGAAAGATGGAGAAATAGCTCCAGTATGAGATTTGTAAAC
This sequence comes from Cheirogaleus medius, assembly GCA_008086735.1. NCBI lineage: Eukaryota > Metazoa > Chordata > Mammalia > Primates > Cheirogaleidae > Cheirogaleus > Cheirogaleus medius. Next base: position 3,707,153 of record VBSM01000631.1, on the reverse strand, counting down.
AACTGGGAAAAAACCAAGCCAGTGCTCAAAAAGACGTGTGTTTTTCTCCTAAACAAGAAAAACAGTGCAATCAGAAAAGAAAGAAGTATTCAAGAAATGTATCATTTATACATATTCCAAATGAAACGGAATGCGTGAACAGCTCACCGTGTGTGCTTCTGTTGTTGCTGTAGATGTGGAAATACTGATAATTGCAGAGATGAAAAACATTCAATTGTAGCAACATAATTGAGTTTGCCATTTAAAATAACAATAATCGTAGAGATGTACAGATACTCCCCTTGATTTTCAACTTTTAGAGTCACACCGATCACTGAAATTGTGAGAATTGTTGCAGAACGGAATAAGGCCCTCAGCTCGAGAACATAATAATGGGAACACAATTGGCGTGAATTAAAATGCAGACGTGGGAAGAAAACAGCAGGAGAAAGGTAATATGTCAGAAACAAGAGTGCAGAAGAAAGTACAAAGGATTCGGCTTAATATCAGGCGCCGTCATTCGTTTACGAATTATGTACAAAAAGGTAGACCCTAGATAAAATGACTGTCAAGGGAAACAAAAGTCACTCAAACAATGACAGAAGGCATAGGAACTGGTATCATGTAATTATTGTGGACTATGTCAATGAGATTCTTAAACATGCTCCAGTGCGAATATTTGCTCCCATAAATTTTATATAATGCAACATACTCTTCCCATGCTAATTAAGGTGTTCACACTGTGTATGAAGAAGGAAAACTTCTAAAGCATTATTATTTTTCTTTGGATTTGACATAATGGAATGCCAACATCTATAGATTAACGTCATTTATGATTAATGATGCAAGGTTTCTACATTTATAGCAAGCAGCTATGAGCTAGGAATGCAAACAACGTTCTTTTCCATGGCCTAATGGCACTAATTCCAGAAAACTCAGAAACGATGACAAGAAGAGTTTTTAGAGTATGATGACGATGGTGCATTGAATGAGTGCTAGAAAGTCTAATTAACCTCTCATTATTTTTTGAATAAATGCAATCCTTAAAAAAAAAAATAGGTCTCGATTTTATACTCTAAACAGCAAAATTCCAGGGATACACAGTGTGAGTTAAATTGCATGAAAAAATGAGGAAAGGGACATAGAGGTGGGTGCAGCCTTAAGATGTGGAAAATTACTCTGAATAACTTCAGAGCTAGAACTCCAAAGAGGGGAGTTGACTTTTGTTCCTTAAGCCCAATAAGTCAAATAAAATCATTGCACCTCAGAGCACATTTTTTTCCACATTGTCAAATAGAATGGTTGCATCTCAGAGCACACGTTCCCAACCCAGCGTTGAAACCCAAAATGATACGTGACTATGACATTTTGCACTACTAATATTATGGTCATCCAAATGACATTTTCCCTACGGTGAAGGATAAATTATACTGAAGTACGTAATACAAATTAAATTGATATATTTATTATTTTCAACTTTTTTGCAGGTATTCACTGAGAAAATATATTGCAAGGTTCATGGTTTAACTAATCATTTTTAAGGAAGAATAATTCAATTTTTCTGAAGGAATATGGAGTTGTAAACCATATATATATATATGTGCCTATATATGCATGCAGATAAGCATATGTATAAATGTGTATATAATATATACTTTTCTTATATCTAAATTAAGAGAAATATCACCATTTTGACATTACAAAATGACAAATAAAGACTATCAAGATTTTACTTTCCAAGACAAAGAATGTATCACTGTAATTGCATGAATTCAGACGAGGTAAAATTGTCAGTGACAATATAAAATAAAACAAAATAAAAAAGCCAAAATCGCACGAAAGAAATATTTTAAAATTGGCCAAAAACATTACACAATACACAACTACATGATTTTATACTTGACATGCTTATCTATAGAAGCAACATATCATTTTAAAATATGGTGATTTAATTATCAACTCTAGTGATAAATATTGGGCATATCCCTCATTTGAAACTATATTCAAACAATGAATAATTTGGCCAATGATTATGGATGGAATGCTGATGATATAATAGCAAATCCCACAGTTTTGTACATTGCATTTATCAGCCAAGAATGACTTGATGTTTTGTTTCTTGTTTTTTTTTCATAGTGAGGCATATTTGGTTAGTTGCCTATGCAACGTCTAAACCCCTATTCTTCCTGGCTAACAGAAATCCCCAAATTGTTTGTGACAGCGATGTGAAAAAAAGTCAAGTGATAAATCTAGATGAATCCAAAGCAAGTTTGACGATTGCCTCATTGCAAACTCAGCTTCTCTTCGGCCATCTGACCTGCCTGGCCAATCCTGTAAGTGGCAGGGAGTGTCGTGGGAAAATTTTGAGAAATATTTAAGGATACAAGGCCATCTCTTCCCCGTCTCTCTTGCCAAAAGTGTAGATATGAAGCAGAGATACATGGTCGTGGCGCCCTTTATGCACTGCTAGAGTTGACGGGGATTCTTTGCTGGACCAAACTTTTAGGTAGGCTCCTGAAACTTCTTTTAGGTTCCACTCCCATCTGTGTATTTCCCTGTAAAATCCAGTTCTAGCAAGAACCTTGTTCAGTCAGTTTAGCAAGAACACCCCATCCTCGATATTGGAGCACCCTTGACATCTGATCGGTTCCTCATCTTCTACCCTCTCCCAGGTGATGTCTCATCTTTCTGGCTCTTCAAGAACCTTGTTAGATCAGTTTGGTCAGAATCCCCCTCACCCTAGATGTTTCCTCTTAGTAATTTTCCATCCTCTGAGCCCCACCTGCTCCTTGCCTATAAATCCACCCTTCCCCGTGGTGCTGTGTTCAGAGTTGAGTCCAATCTGGCTCCCACACTGCAAGATCCCACTGCAGTGGTGTCTGTACCTATCAAGATGGTCCTGACTATGCTTTAACAAGTATCATGGAATCATCATTTATTTTAAAGCACAAGACACCATCTCCACGTTTTTGATTGGCTGGGAAAATTAGCCTCTGTATCTTTAATCCACCTGGACTTGGATGATGTTACTCTTTTAGGCTGAATTTTGTTCCTCCCCAAAATTCACATGTTGAAACTTTAAGTCCTAGCACCTCAAAATGTGACTGTGTTTGGAGATGGGTCTTTAAGGAGATGATTAAGGTAAACTGAGGCACTAGGGTGGGCCCTGATCCAGCAGGACTAGTGTCCTCGTAAGCAGAGGAGATGAGGACACAGACACGCACAGAGGGATGACCCCGTGAGGACACAGGGAGGAGACGGCGTCTACACGCCAAGGAGAGAGACCTCAGGAGGAACCAGCCCTGAGACACCTGGATCTCAGACTTCTAGCCTCCAGGATATGAGAAAATAAATGTCTGCTGCTTAAGCCACTAATTTGTGGTAGTTTGTTATGGCAGCCCTAACAAGTTAATACAGTTACATCCAGCCTAAAGATTCCCGTAGTATCAATATATATAATCTTGATTATGAGACTTAATAACAGATTATTTCCTGGAAACAAATATCTACAGAGTACATCAATAAGCATATGAAAAATATAAGAAAATGTTGAAGAATGCTAACAGTAATGATTTCTCTATCCTATCTAAGTTATAAAGGAAATACTGTGTTTTGTTTTTTTTTTTTAAGCAGGTCACAAATATCTCATCCTATATGGTTACAGACCTTAGCAGCTCATCTGCTTTTGTGGTTTGTATAGAACAGAAAAGTCTTTTGTAAGCAGAGAATGATGAAGCTATTTCAGATTTAGGAAGTGCCTTGCTTGCTGCTTGTATATCAAACAGACCACAAAGTGCCCTCTACTTTGTGCAAAGCTCTTTTAGATTTGAGAAAATTCCCTTCCTCAGAGTTCACGCAGCCCTCACAATTATTCCTCTTCTTTTGCCACCAATATAATATCCCAGAATTATTTGCTTGTTTTGGAAACGCAAAAATCAGGGAGGTCGTTGATGTCTTGAAAATGTATTTATTTATTTATTTTTTTCCCTCAAGGACTGCTTGAAGTTTCCTGACACTACTAAGCTTAGTATGTAAAACCTCCTTAAATAGGGGCATGGAAATATAAATATTTAATATCTCGTAGCCCCAAAGGAAATGATACACGGGGGTTGTTTGAGAATGACAAGGGGTTCACAAGAGTATTGGGAGAGGAGACGTGGAAAAGTCCACTGAGGCAGGTAAAATATGAGAAGTAGGGCAAGCATTGATTAAGGATGGGGATAACCAACCGTGAGCTGAAGAGTGCAATCAATTCAGTAAGAAGTTTAAAAATAAAAGGATATTTTATGTGCAGTCTATGCATCTCTCTATCATCTAGCAATCTATGTATCACTCATCTACAGTTACGTATCTGTCTATCTCCTATGTATTTGCGGAGATTGATGGCTGGATGGATGAACGGATGCATAGATAAATGGAAAGACAAAAAAGTAGATAATACAGAGAGAGAAAAAATATGTATAATTAATATTAACCATATGCGCACACTAAGGGAGATGATGAGCAAAATGCAAAGAGTTGCCATGCAATGTTATTCCTGAGCTGATGATAAAATTGTCCACTTTGCCTAACCCACTCACCTTCAAGGACAGAACAATCAGATATTCCAGACGGGGAAATGACGAATCCGGTGTTCTGAGGGTAGTGGTGCAGGGTGGGATGATGATAAACGCTTGCTGAATGTCTCTTTCAAACTCTTTCTATGTTTCCCTCTGTACTGCTGAGTCTAAAAGGATAAAAATGTGCTTCCCCCATTTCCTTTGCAGATAGAGATGATGCATGCAATTTAGGTCCTTCTTCTCTTCCTTCGTCAACTCTTTGGATGACATAAAATATGCACTGAGAAAAAGGGCTTAAATGTAATTAAACAGCTTTCCGAATGAGGCAAAACCAAAAGAACAACCACCCTGGGAAGAAACAGAACGTGGCCAGTGCCTTGAAGTCTGCTGCAAGGGACCCCTGCCTTTTCCCCTGGAGATAACCTCCATCCTAAATTTCATAGCCTTTCCTCCCTTGTTCTTTTCCAATGTATATGCCTGAGGATGCGAATTATTGGATTTTACGTAAAATGGGCTTATAGCATATGAGTTGTTTTGTCTCTTGCTTCCTCTGTTCAATACCATATCTAAGTCCCATCCAGGTGTTGCAGGTACCTCATCCTGCACTCACTTCCTCCGGCGTCCAGTATTTTATCCCATGAATACGACACGACGTGTTGATGCATTCTCCTGTCGGCAGATACGGTGACTGAATTTCTTTGCAGCTCTTTTAAGCCGTGCGGCTGTGAACGTTTTTCATCGTATTACTTGGTTCACAGAGAACATAATTATGAGTAAAATTCCTGGGGCTTTACGCGGTTTAGGATCTGCCGGCTGGATGCGGTCACTGGAAATTCAGAAAGTGGAAGTTAGACAGCTCCCTTTGTGTGTCCCTGGAAAACACAAACGCAGAGTGTGTGCTGTGTTATTTTTCCCACGCTGTTTCATTCCACAGGACAGCTTTTAGCTTTGTGGGGATTAGGGGGGATGCTGCCAAGCACTCATTTTTGTGGGTTCCGATCTAGCAGGGCAGAGTGCCTTGGGAGACAAAGGGTGTTGTCATCATACATGAAACTCAGATACTTGGATTAGGAGACTTTAATTGCACTCATACGACCCAATGTCCCCTGAGCTCCCACACGCAAATAATCCTCAGTTGACCCCCAAAAAGACTATTCCTTTCCACGTGATGAGCTAATTTTCGCAAGCCTGCAGACTGCACGACATCACTTGAGGCTGTTGTCTTGCAAAGGAAGTCCCATTTTCATCACGTCCCATCCCCAAAGCCCTCTTTTCCTGCAGATACGTGATTAAAATCCGATCCGGTCTCACCCCACGAGGACGCATCCAAATTCTCATCCAGGAGGAAACAACATTTGTGGTAACAGGAAAGAAGAGTTTGCCAAATTATTTGCCAGAAATGTTGGTCATCTCTATGGCGATGGATGCTAAAGGTATTAATTAGACCTGTAAATAAGAAACTGAATTGTGGACCAAGCCAAATAGATTCGTTTGGGTAGACACGAAAATTTGTATTAAAAGCTCCACGTGTAAATGAGAACACGCAGTGCTTGTTTTCCTGTGCTTGGTGTACTCCACATAACATAGCATAAAGTCCTCCGGGTTCTTCCACATTGTCGCAAATTACAGAAATTCCTTCTTTTTGATGGGTGAATAGTATTCTATTTTGTACACATACCACATTTTCTCTATGCATTCATCTGCTGGTGGACACGGGTTGATCCCATATCTTGGATGTTGCAAACGATGCTGTCCTGAACACAAAACCTACAAAAGCTGAGCTCATAGAAGTAGTGGGTAGAATGGTGGTTAACAGAGGCTACAGGTGGAGGGAGAGAGGGGAAGATGTTGGTCAAAGGGTACGAAGCTTCATTTAGACAAGTGGAATAATTTTTTGAGATCTACTACACGTCAGGGCAACTGTAGTGAACAGTAATGTATTGTACATTCCACAATAGCTAAGAGTAAGTTTCTAAGTCACAGACATGCTGCGATAAGATATTAGAGGTTCTCTTCCTAAAGAAGTGATACTATCTTTAGTGGTACTATCATTAGTATAAACCATAAATCTTGATTTCTTTTTAACAAAATATATTTTTTGATATTCTTCTCTGGTGATTCATGTAGTTTTAATTAATTTCTTTTCACTGCTACATAGTATTCTTTTGTATAAACATTCAATGATATATTTTTTTCACCTTCTGTAGTGGGTGTTTATATCATTGGCAGGTTTTAAGAGGGTAGATGTTATCCATCTATGTATATTTATAGATATATTTTACATATATCCTGGTGAGCATATAATAGGGATTTCTATAGAACACCAACCTATAGAGTTGTTGTAGATCACACACATGTTCAGCGTGACTAAGGAATTCTGTGTACTTTCAAAAGGCATTCTACAAATTTTTACTTCCATCAACCATAAATGACGGTTCCTGTTGCAACAAATTTTATTTTCTTTGTGTTCTGACTAGGATGGCTACAAAACATTATCTCTTTTCTTTTTTTGTTTCTACTTTTTATTATAAAGAAACTTTGCACATACAGACATGCGGTAGGAGAGTATAATGGACACCCATATACTCATCACTTGGATTTAACAGTTGTTAGTATTTGGCTATATCTACCTGCTTTATCCACTTTTTCATTGAAATATATTAAAGGAAATTAGAGATATCTTGACATTTCATGTCTAAATACTAGAGTATGCTATACATCCCTAAAAACGTAAGGGTATTCCCCTAAACATCACCCCTAGCAAAATTTCAAAAATTTTCAGTATAATCTAAAACTTAATCCATATTCCAATTTCCCTGTATCTCCTATAGCTGATTGATTCAATGGAGGACAGCTCATTGTGATCATTGCCTATTTCTCAAAATCTCCTTTTTCTGTATGCTAATGATTTTTCAAGTTGCAATGTTTAGACGTTCTGAAGATGAACACGTACATGGGCCATTTGTAATCTCTCTTCTGTGAAACTTCTGTTTGTTTCTTGGCTTGCATATCTACACTATATTTTCTGGCTTTGAATTTTTTCTCTACTGACAAACTAAAGCTATAAATAAAAATTTGATGTTGTAAAGGCCTCTTGGAGGAAACTAGGCACAAAGACAGGAGGGCTTAACCTATGTGCGACATGACAACATCAGGCCCTGACAGGTGGAATATAACTTTCGCTGTTGTGTGGTGGTTATTGAGGGTTCTTCAAACAGGTGAGAGATAAAGGTGCTTAGTCGCATACGAAGGCATTTCAAGCAATTGCAACACAATGTAAAATGCATTTCTGACTCAGAGTTTAAGAGCTACAGGGGCCCCTGTGTTCCATTGAGGGAGCTGCCTTCATGCTGTCCGGGGAGGCTTTAGTAAAAGCAGTTACTTCTTAGAAGAAAGAAGTTGTCTGCATTACCATGCACTCACCATGAATTAATGCACTAACCACTTGGTCACACTGTCATAGCAACCTGCACCAATCCTAGGGCTGCAGGACATCTAAACACAGTGGAATGCAATGCCTGCTGTTTAAATAGATCAGTCCGTTTGAACTGGTACCCTGAACAAAGGTGTTCACGAGAAGTCATTTGAGATTGCAGCTATGATTCGCAGCATTTTGTATGTTCTTGTGGTTTTCTCGTGCCTGGGCCTTACCAAGGATGGGATCTTCAATAGCTGGCCCATAAGGGGGACATTCAGTACCATTTGAGGCATCAACTGCAATGTTGCCTAGGAAAGTGTACCCCACAGGACAGCAAGGGATATGCACCAAATGCGTGGTTACATCATCTTTAAGCCGTATCTTATCTCTATGGAAACCCACAAGTCATATTTAATGTGGGATGCTCTGTCTCCACACTGTGCACACTTCAACTCGGTTATACCTGCAAGCCATGAAGCAAGAACCTCATCTGCCCTGATATCTTGCCTCTGTTTCTGTCCATACCGTCAGTCCGTCAATACTTTGAAACGTTACAGCCGTACTTGTTCTCATAGGCTACGCTTTGCTTAAATCTTCCTGCACTTGCTTTGCAACTTGAGAAAAGGAAGTGCCTGTTTCTTCTTTGTTATGCACAGCACAACAACCGTGTCTATTACTCGAGGAATAGTCTTAATAGACTTTACTTATAGAGAAGTTTTAGGTTCGTGGCTAAATTGAGCAGAAAGATGAACCTACATTATACATTTGAGCAGAAAGATGAACTGACATTATACATGTGTCCAAACCTACAGAGTGTACAAGACCAAGAGTGACCCCTAATGCACATCATTATTGCCTAAAGTCCATAGTTTGCATTAGGGGTCACTCTTGGTGAGGGCAATACCAACAGTGCTAACAATGTAGAAACTGAAATAACCTTAACAAGGATTGAATGGCAGTGGGACATTATTTGGCCATTAAGCATCACATGTACCTTATAAATATATACCACTATTGGATGAGCCCGTAGGACATTTAAATATAACCAGAATGAGAGGCACGTGCATGTACATGCATACACACATATTCTGATTTATGTTACTCCACAAATACATGACACAAATACATTCACCCTTCACCATCATCACCCTTCTATGAGAACACCAGAAAATCTCACTAATTGTGACTTTGTACCCTTTGGCCAATAAGAAAGTTGGCATACAAGTTAGTTACATTATTTCTACCTTCCAAGACATTTTTTAATATGACCCCAGTGATGAATTTTAAAAACTGAAAGTAGAGAAAAATCCTAAACCAAAGTGCTATTTGGATGCATGGAGCCCAAGAGGAACATTTTCAAGGCAAAACTCGGAGGGCCTGAAGGTTGTCCTGGTGTGGGATCTGCAAGTGATGTTGTAATATTCCACTCACGGATGTTTAGATCAGCAAGTGACAAAACTACTGATTCATCTTTTCGGATTTCATGCATGCGTGTTTGGGGAAGTCATTACTTTAGAATTCATCACATGCACGTGTAAAATGATGTCTGTGCCCAAAGGAAGGAGGGTCCAGTGGATTTAATTGCAAAACCCACTATATCCATTTCGCCGCAGGCCACACGTATGGCTTGGAACACAACGGGTGTGGAATTAAAATTAATCACGCAATACATGAAGAAATACCGAGGGTTTTACCGCTAGCACATTTGACTCCATCAATTTTCAGATCTCTTCCCTTTTTTAAAAAAACAAAAATGTCTGAGTATGAGTTGGAGCTGGGATAAAATCTTCTTAAAAACTCACAGCTGATCAATATTTGGCAAAATTGACAACTACCCATAGCAAGCCAGATGGGAATGTTAGCAGCAGGAACTATGTCCTTTGATAGTTTCAAATGGAAATTTGCTGGGCCTTACCAAGGATGGATTCTTAAATGGTTGGTCCATAAGTGGACATTCAATACCATTTGGGGCATCATTGCAATGTTGCCTAGGAAACTGTATCCTATAGGACACCAAGGCATAAGCACCAAATGCGTGCTTACATCATCTTTTTGCCGTATCCTATCTCTATGGAAACCTACAAGTCATCCTTAATGTGGGATGCTCTGTCTCTGCTCTGTGGCCACCTATAATACAGGTATAGACAGCTGATAGTTGTGCAAAATTACAAACCTTATATGTTTACAATTGTGAATTTATTTGTTTTCTCCTATGGCCTGAATGTTACTATAATCATAGATTAGTCATCTTGGTTTGGGATTTGATCAGGTTTTAAAATTTTATGAATTAGGTTTATTTCAGTAGATGTTTCGAGGTGCTACCAGCAAGAATATCTGGAAAGAATAAATAAACAGACACCACAGGGATTCTTTGAGGCTGTTGATCATCTGAGTCCTGGATCTTCTCAGCCTCTTGGATGGTACAAGGTAGTATGGCCAGGCCCCTGTGTGAGTCCAGGGTGGAGAGAAGGGCATCTGCATGTCCTTGGCCCCTTTTTGGACAAAGTCCTTAGGGATGATTCCATTTGCCCTATCACTACATTTCAGTTGTTTATGATAGGATCACATCCTAGTACAAACTTAAAATGCATTGCTTTTCAAGTGGACACAAGCTGCCAGAATATCAGTAGAGTTTACAAGGAGACATGTGAGCGTGTTTTCTTTTATCAAAAAGTCCCAAAACAACAAATGTCCGCATGGATGCAGAGAGATAGGAACACTCATACACTGCTGGTGGGACTGCAAACTAGTACAGCCTCGGTGGAAAGTAATATAGAAATACCTCAAAGAGCTCAAAGTAGAGCTACCGTTTGATCCAGCAATCCCATTACTGGGCATCTACCCAAAGGAACAAAAAGACATTTTATAAAAAAAAGACACCTGCACTTGAATGTTTACAGCAGCACAATTCACAATTGCAAAGATGTGGAAACAACCCAAGTGCCCATCAATCCATGAGTGGATTAATAAAATGTGGCGTATGTACACCGTGGAGTTCTACTCAGCCACAAAGAACAGTGGTGATCTAGCACCTCTTGTGTTATCCTGGATGGTGCTGGAGCCCATTTTACTAAGTGAAGTATCACAAGAATGGAAAAACAAGCACCACATGGACTCGCCATGAAACTGGTATTAACTGAACAACACTTCAGTGCACATAAAGTAGTAACATGCATTGGGTGTTGGACCGGTGGGAGAGGGGAGGAGGGGATGCTTAAATTCACACCTAATGGGTGTGGTGCACACTGTCTGGGGGATAAACACACTTCTAGCTCTGACTCTGGCATTGCAAAGGCAATTTGTGTAACCAAAGCATTTTCCCCTATAATATTCTAAAATTAAAAAAAAATTAATTTTAAAAATATGTTGTGTTGAGATACTATGTATCTTCTCGTGTTCTCCTGATGGTTTACAGGTCATGACCAATCACATGTATTAGATCTGCAGCCTAATTTCTTAGATGAAGAAACAAAGTAGCATTTCATGAGAAAATAATATATGCCAGGTGTGTTGTCTTCTTAATTTACTTTTAATCCTTCCAACAATTTTGTCAAGTGTTTGTGATGTTGCTATTCTAAGAATGGGGGGAATAAAACTGAAATGCTTGAATGCTTCCAACGGATGCAGGTGGAATACACTTGAAAAAGTTTTAAGCCCTCTTTTTTTTGCCATCAAAAGCAAATTTTATGTGGATATCACTTCCTAAACCTGGCCTTTGGTAACATTAAGAAAATAAAATCTGGGCTAAATAATCATAGTTATAAATTCCAGTGCACCCAAATTCTCCACACCTATTTTCAGAAAAAAAAAAGTATAGGTTGGACATAAACCAACCCAAACAATGCCCTGCTATGACAATTGTTCATTTATACTATATTAACACCTTTAAATTCTGGTCATTCTTCAATTGATATGCTTTCCCACCTTGATAATGGCTTTCAAAGTGTATTTCTAGGAGGAATAAGTTTTAGTAATCTGTAGCACAGCATGGTGATTAGAGTTCATAGTAACTTGTTGTGCATTTCAAGATTGCTAAGAGAATAAATTTTACATTTTCTCACCACAGAAAAAGATAGGTATGTGGACTTGGCTATGTTAATTGGCTTTGGCTTGATGTAATCACGTCACAATGTATATGGATATGCAAACATCACACCTTATCCCATAAATACTACATACCATTATTACTTGTCAATTAAAATTAAAAATTACAGTTGTTCCAAGTTAGAAAACTGGCTTTATTTCTTATATGCTGTATTGTTTCAGACACTTAGGAGTTATTTACAACTGAGCTTCAAATGACCTTTCTTCATAACCAAAATTTGAAATATAATCACAAGCATCAATGACCCTCAGTGCAGGATAAACAGCTCTGAGCATTCTCCTACCAGCTTTTTTCACTCATAACCTAATGCCGGCATGGATGTTTGTAAGCCCCCTTGTCTTTTGAATAATTTGCAAGCATATAATTAATATGGTTTTTATTATATTTCATTTTTTATGCATGGAGTGACAATGATGGCCTTTGGTTGTTTAAACTCTTTAGATCAATCCAAATGATCAATTCAGTCTAATGAAATGTTTTTTAATTGTGACAAGACTGTTTCTAGTAATCTGCCTTAATATTTGAAGGAAGCTCTAAGCCATCTCTTTTTCTGGTGTATCTTTTTTTTTTAGGTGAAAGACATGGCTGTATCAGAAAATGTCCTACAACCCTGATTAAAATTTTAAAACACAATCAAAAGTGTGCAGCTGCTAAGCAGGGAACTTTGCCCTGTTCAAAAAATCTCAGAATATATTTGAGATTAAAGTATCTGGTTGGATCACATGGAATTGTCATTTCTGACCTATAAAATGGCTATTTCATGATTCAACCAAGTGTATTCCTAGTAAATATGCATACTACAATATGTCCTAGAAAATGTATATCATTTTAGTTCTCTTAAAATAAACCATGGCTCCTAATTGCGACAAAATATCTTTTTAATAGCATTTTTCTGGAATGAGTTTTACACTTGTTGTTCCTAACTCACCCTGTTCAATGGTCAATGCACAAAAAAGTCTACATAGAATGCACTTCCGTTTCCTATGCTTTTTGAAAGGCATGCCATGAAGAAACATGTTTTAAACACTTCCTTTATGAACTCTTGTATAAACACCTTTGCAAGCATTTTTACTCCACATGTAAATATGACATGCACTTGCTAACTTGCAAGTTAAGTGTTTATACCCGGAGCCGGTACGAGCAAGTGCAGGTCCGTTTGCGTTTTGTAACTTGCTATGATGCAGAACAAGAACGTTTTAGTTATTTTGGGAAGTAACAGCCCAAGACACCTTACAAAATAGCACACCGATTATTTGTTGACAGAGCATGGAATATCTAATTTACGGCATGCACTCTGATTATCGAGGTTTACCCATGGATGCAAATTGTTACGCAAAGTACATTTGTCTTACCTGTACGGAAGGCAGGCAGTGTCCTTAGCACAGGTGTGATAAAAACATGTTTTAATGCGGCGATGTGTTTGGGACGTTTAATTAGACTCGGTGGTTAAGAGATTGAACAACAAGCATGATAGCGACATATTTGGGCACAAAGGCAATTTGATTCTATCCTATAAAGAAGCAATGCTTTCTATATCTATGGGAAAAGCAAACAAACAAATATCTGCGTGCCCATGGCAGCATTATTCACAATAACCAAGATACGGAATCAACCTTAGTGTCCGTTCATGGATAAATGCATAAAAAATATAATATGTATACACAATGGAATTCTACTCAGCCTTTTAAAGAAGGCAAATCCTTTCATTCATGACAACATGAATGAATCTAGAAGACACTCTATTAAGTCAAATAAACCAGGCAGAGCAAAAGAAACGTTGCACGATCTCACTCATACGTAGAATCTGTAAAAAAAACGTCAAACTCGTAGAAGCAAAGTGCAGTAGAGTCAGCAGAGGCTGAGGTGGAGGGTTGCACTGGATTTATGGAGACAGAATTTCAATTAGACAGGAGGGAATAAGTTCAGGAGTCTACTGTACAGTAGTGCGACTATAGTTAATCACAATGCACCATATACTTGGAAATCGCTGAGTTATTGTAGATTTTAAGTGTTCTCACCGCAAAGAAATGATCAGTATGTGAAGGGATGGATATGTTACTTAGCTTGATTTAGCCATTCCACATGGCATGCATCTATCAAAGCATCATTTCGTACACCATAAATATATACAACGTTTCTTTGTTAATTAGAAAATAGATTAATAAGTTACTTTTAAGCGCGCCTCCTGACTATACCGTCTTGGAATTGTGTCTCATTGATCTGGCTACACCTAGACATTCAGAGACTTCATATTTCTATTGTGTGTCTGTGGTAATTCTTGCCCCATGGGTCTACACCACAAGAATGCATAAAGACAAGTGAAACTCACTCTTCTGTCTACGAGATATGGGGCATTCTCGTAATAACTTTTCAGAATGCTAAGCTGGAGTTCCATATGATCTTTTTTTTTTTTCCCCCATGCTGAAAGATTTGATTCTTTGATAGGAATGGTGAGGCTTCTTAACTGGAGACTGCTGAGTCCAGTTTTTATAAGAAGTCAAGGCATATGAGTCAAGAACATACTTGGTATTTTTATTTAAATCAAATAACATCAGAGTTTTTTTTTTTTGGTTTTCTTTTTTAGTTTCATTAAAATGAGTCTCTAAAGATATAGAGTGTTGTCCATATTTAATTAAGGCATGGGTTTGTTTTATCTCTATTCTTTGGTGGCTTGTAGAGTAATTATAGCGGACTGACCCTGGGGGTTTTGGTGTTTAAATCTATTCCTCAAAGGAATGACAGGTGATTTTTTTTTCTTAAACAGCCCCATTCTTAAATATTTCTCTAGTTTTCTTTATATTTAAGGAACAAGGACTGTGCCTGATAACAAAACCAGTACCCTCTGTGTGTGTTCACATCAGGCACTTACAATTTTTTCTGTAGAAGCAAGCTTTTTGGTTTTCATTTTTTGACTCAATATTCCCGTATGTTTCTGCTATTCTTTGATCCTGGCCTCTGAAATCATAAGATACCCAATAATTTAAGATTAAGTTGTTCTGTAAATAGTTTAGCAATAGTCCTGGCACATTACTGGTGTTATAAAAATATAACTGAGATGACTACATTCTTTTCTAGGAAGTGTAGATTCTGATTTGGATTAAAGTCCTAGTATAGATTTTCTTCTGGATTAAGTCCTATATTAACATAGACATTAATACATTCATTAATAATATGTATAATAGGTAAATAATATTAATATATGTTCATACATGTATACAGATTCATATATATTCATTTATATGCATATACAATCATACTTTTATGTATAATTATATATAACCAAATTTTGCATCTTTGTGTGTACATGATGTCTCTGTCAATAAATATAATCATGTGTCCTGACAACAGAATGCTCCTTTAAGTGGTATAAGTAATACTTATTCATCCTTGCAGAAAATGATTTTACATATCCATAATTTAGACAGCTCATTTATTAACATCAGTGTAGCTAATGACTCTGGTTTCTCACTTGGAATCATTGACAGCCGTAAGGTAAAAATTTTTTTTTTCACCTAGGAAACAGATGCAAGGTAATTTTGATTAATGCCAGAACACCAGAGGCAGTTTCCAAATCCAAGTGCAATTGTGGACAAACTTCACATCTTCTTTATTTTTTCTAACTTTGTGAATCAATTACTATAGGTGCAAAATAGAAGAATAAGAGAAAATAATTTCCAAATAGCTGGCATATTTCCCAATATCATGATCTCCACGCAGTTTTGCCACTTCTGCAAAGAGGGCAGTGTTTATCTATCTAGAGCTAGCATGCTGTCATCTAACAAGCTGTCTTTCTTTTTGTACCATTAGGAGATGCTTTCGCCAAATATATTTTTGTTCCTTTGCATGTTTCTAGTACATGAAATTCTACCATGCACATAGAAGCTCAACAGATGATATCCAAAAATTTCTCCTTAAAAGAACAAATTGGAGGAGAGAAACAAGAAATGATTTGCACAGGGAAGAAACAGGAACTGTCCTGCCTTAGGAGAGAAACAGGAAGTGTCCTGCCCAGGGGGGAAACAGGAAGTGTGCCTATCTCAGGAGAGAAACAGGAAGTGTCCTGCACAGGGAAGAAACAGGAAATGTGCCTATGTCAGGTGATAAACAGGAAATGTCCTGCACAAGGGGTAAACAGGAAGTGAGCCTGCTTCAAGAAAGAAACAGGAAGTGACCTGCACAGGGAGAAATAGGAAGTGTCCTGCACAGGGAGAAACAGGAAGTGTCCTGCCTAGGGGGGAAACAGGAAGTGTGCCTATCTCAGGAGAGAAACAGGAAGTGTCCTGCACAGGGGAGAAACAGTAAGTGTCCTGCACAGGGAAGAAACAGGAAGTGTGCCTATGTCAGGTGATAAACAGGAAGTGTCCTACACAAGGGGTAAACAGGAAGTGAGCCTGCCTCAAGAAAGAAACAGGAAGTGACCTGCACAGGGAGAAACAGGAAGTGTCCTGCTCAGGAGGGAGACAGGAAGTGTGCCTGCCTCAGTAGAGAAACAGGAAGTGTGCCTGTCTCAGGAGAGAAACAAGATGGAGGAGCATGTCTTATAGGTTTAGAAACACAGGCCTGGACATAATGGGCACAAGCACCGAGACAAGGTGGGGTGGGCCATGGAGTCCATAGCAAAGACATAAAGTGTTTATTCTGGGAGATCCGGTATTCCATGGGAGGGCTGTCCTTAGAGGAAAGGGGAGACCTCTCATATCGAGAGGGTCACTGTTGCTGTGGCCCCTGTCTGGACACAGGTACACCAAGGGCCGTGGGAGAAGCAAGAGTAGCCACGTGGAGGCTCTGCAGCCGTCCATCTGGGAGAGGCTGGGGATGGGAATGGGCAAACCAAGCTTCATTTTATACTCTGTAGTTGTATAGGCAATGGGATAGATTCCAGAAATCCATATGCCATAAATCCATTGATTCTAAGTGTATACCATAAGCCATCTTCCTCACACCAGGTTTGTCTTATCCACATCATTCCATAGGCAAAGTGTTTTCCACTAGCACATGCCATTGCTGTGTTTCCTGTCCTTAGCAAGCTTGCAAGAAAGGAGGAACATGGTCTGTAGGTTTTCGGCTAACTTTCCTACCCACTCTCTTGAGACAGTTATCATCTGGGGCACTCCCTTAGGCCAGCCGATAGGTTTAAGTGTTTGAAGGAAGAGTTTATTAGACAAATATTTTCTAAATATGACCAAAAAAAAAAAAAGCATGATCCATAAAAGGAAAAAATAGTGTTGTTAAGAAAATGAAAAGTGAAGCGACAGATTGGGAAAAGATACATGCAAAACATATACTTGATATAGGAGACTTATATCCTAAACTCATAACTCTCCTCAAAGCTCCATAAAGGGGAAAATGAACCACCCAATTAATGAAAATGCGTGGATAAAAGGTTTTAACAGACACATCACCAATGGAGATATGTGTATGGGAAATAAGCACACACTAAGATAATCAAAATCATTAGCAACTGAAGAATGGGAAACTGAGAACTACTTAACTATTCCTTTTTAATACCACATCTTGCACAATTTTCCAGATTTTTTCAATATCTCTAGGCAATAGCTTTGTCTCTGCTGAGATTGTTTCTCACCCACTTCAGTGGCGGTGTGGAGTAAACGTTTTGAGGTTAGCGACCTTGTCTTTTCTTCGTGCCCTTTCGCAAGCTTGGGAAGTATTATCACAAAATGTCTTCAAAAATGGAAAAGAAGATGTTTAAAGAATATTTGCCTTATTCTCTCCAGAAATCAGACTGCAAGAGCCTTATATAATTTAGATGTCAGTTGTGCTCTGTATCTTAGACATCTATCAAAAGTATAGCTGTTTCTATTATGGCATTATTTATATTTATATTAAATATAAGAAAATATATTTTTCTTATTATTAATTTTGTGGCATAAGATGCAAAATATTGAATTTGGAAATATAAAAGAGAGCGGACAAAATGGCAATTACGTATATTTTGTCTTATTTCTATTGGCATTTTTTATATTTACATATTTTATAACATTAAAAACAAGATATATGGATATATGTGTTTGTATAGTTTAATTCATTCAAGATAATATTGGAGTTATTTTTATGTCATTAATCATTTTTAAGGGTTGTTATATGCCTGCATAGATTTCTTATTGAAAATGCTATATCTTTAATGATTTACTTGGTATCAGCAAGCCATATTTCCTCTCTTACCCTACTTAGCCTTTCCATGTGAGAATCTTTGCATACACATCTTTCTCTAAAATTTTAATATTTCTTTACAGTGGATTCCAGTAAATGGAATTATTGTGGTACAAAGTGTTGGGTTGTCAGATCACTGGTTCAGAGTGGTAATGTAAGTTTGGGGTTGGCCAACCGCTGGACATCAATGAGGAGTATGGGCCGTGCGTGGGCTCCTCCGTACATTTTACATGATATTTTTTGGATGGGACATTTTGGTTCCTTGACATGTAACTTATGCATTATAATAACTATAGATCTGGAGAGAGATTTTCTTTTAAAAACTCTGAATGTCTGTATGCATCTATTATGGTCTGAATTGTGCCACCTCTCCAATTCATATGTTATAGCCCTCATCCCCAATGTGATTGTATTTGGAGCTACATCCTTTAAGGAGGTCATTAAGGTTTTTGGGTGAAATTGAATAGAGATGAGTGTGTGAGCTTTAGACATTTCTTGACTGGAAATGCCTATATATTTTCTCAGTTTACAAGCATTTTGAATTAAAAAAAGTACCTTTCCAAATGAAAATGGAGATTTAGAAACCGTGCGTTGCCAGTTGGCTATGTTTAATACCTTCCAGCTAATTTAGTAATACTGTATCTTCTTTTGAATGAATTATATCATGCAAAGTGCTTCTAGGAGCAAAAAAAATTATATGAAAAGAATCTTAATAACTGCTTTACTGCTAATCAGTAGTTTGATCACCTCGTGCTGATGCCGTATTTTTAAAACGATAACAGCAAAAGAGTTGAGTGTTTTATAATTGCAGGGATGACTTACATACCGGGTTGGCAATAACGTTTCCATTTATTCTACCTAATTCTTTAATGGGTAGAATAATATCTTCCTTCCCGCTTTAGATGCAAAAGGTTAAATATTATTTTTGATTTTAGAAAAGCTTGGGACTTGACTTTTCATTTCATAATTCAACATCAAAAAAATTTGAAAGAAGCATCATTATCGAAGATGTATTTGAAATATTCATAAAAATGTAAGTACATGTGTATAAAATCAATATGGTGTGCATGCATCTCTGGTGGTTTCTTGGTCTTCTTATAAGGATGCCAGTCTTGTTGGATTAGAGACCCACCTATGTGATCTCATTTAACCTTAATTACCTCCTTAATGAATGGGTCTCCAAATATAATCACGTTGGGGATAAGGACTGCAACATATGAATTGGAGAGGTAGTACCATAATAGATGCATACAGGCATTTAGATTTTTTTTAAGAAAATTCCTGTGCAGATCGTTAGTCATTATAATGCATAGCTATATGTCAAGCAACCAAAATGTCCCATCCAAAGAAGGTACCCATGATAAGTCTGTGCATGTTCCAAGCAGCCGATGCTATGAATGATACATCATCTGCTTGCTTCAATAAATCCATAAGTTATTCTGATGGAATTAAATAGAATATAATGCTGTTTGATATTTTCTGAAGTCTCTAATTCTGTTTTCTCTCCATTCAACGAATAGAGAGTACTTCTGGGCACTTGTTCGGTGACTATCGAACATCACCCAGTGCAGAATCATTCACCATATTCAGAGTTAGACTCTGATTTATCTACTGCCAATCTAGATAAATCTCTCAGCTTCTCTCCTAAACAGGATGACCAGGCCGAATATATGTTGCAATGATAAATTCAAGTGATCGTGTTTGTTATTTCCTGATCAATGTTCCAGTGTCAGCTTCCTTAGGTCTGGACTGGGTGCTAAACCATTTGCAGACTGGGTCGATACGGTTCACGGGGCATCTCCACAGACAATGGTATCACCTTGAGTATTATTACTCTGTAGTTTTCTTGAATTGTCACCCTGATCTTAAAGTACAGTCCTTACCCAGGCCCCTGACCTTGGACACCAACGTGAATTCTGAGCTGGTAGAGAGAACAGTCTTCAAGGCTGAGAAACTGACGTCCTGGGGTCAGACTTCACGAATCGAAAAGCACAGTGCACCCGGGCACAGGTCCTGATGTGTCGGCACACACAGAAGCAATAATATTACGGGGGTACAAACGCTTTGGGCACATATGTTGCCTTTGCACTGCCCAAGTCAGTATGCCATTTTTTTCATGGGACAAAAATTATTTGTCCTTTCTCAGAAATGTTGAAGTGCCTCTTCTCTCCTTGTCAGTTCTCCTCTTCCGATAGTTCTGGACTCAGGCTGTCAAGATGACACGCTTATGTATTCACCTGCATATATATGTTTCAGGCTTTACCTGGAAAATATAAGGAGATAAGATATTATTTGTATCCAGGTGGTGAAGGACCACAGAGTTTTCTTCCCCCAGAATATTGGAAAATAATTGAGAATGGAAAACAAAACAAAACAAAAAAAAAACAAAAATCTCAGAGAGATGAGTTTGGGAAAAGTTGTCACACGTATGAAAATCACAGGTTGCAATTTTTCATTTTTAATCAAAATGTAGACAGACAGGGTAGAGCTGGAAATTACAGGAGATGACAAAAGGCAGAATTCGTGAGCCATAAAAGAGGAGAGAGTGTTCCATGGGGGAAGGCGGAGGTTCCTCTCTGTCTCCTCCTGTGATTTTATCGTCGCCCTCTGCCTTATGTGTTTGCTTGCTGGATCCAAGAACATTTTAGCAAACTTGAGAAGCTCCAGATTCCAAGTCCTGGCTCCCCTACTCTTTCCAACCAGGACAATGTATTACATCAGCCTGGATAGCTGGCATTTTTTAATCTGTAGAAGAAGAAAATGGGACTAGATTATGATACCATCCTACCGTTTTCATCTTAATGAGCTGAGCCTTCATTTGCTGTTGATTTTAGGATCAGTCCTAGATATTGCATTCTGCCCATTTCTGTGTGGAGACCTGAGCCGGTCTATCATGCACCCTCACGACAGAGAAGGGATAAAGGCTATTTATTTCACAAAAATTCAGCTTTCACTTCATGATGTCTGGCTCACAGCTTTTAAGTCCCCTGGTGCCAAATGGTAAAATATTTTGCTTGTCATCCCAGGCAGAGAGAAGCAGAGACTTATTAGAAGGCCTCAATTTCCCTGGCATGTTGAAGAGACAGCTATAATTTCCCATGAGATCTCCTGGGGTGATGTAGGAGACACTGTTCTTACTCTGCCCGCTCACTCCTCTTTAATGCACTGGTTGGACAAACGGTGACAGGTGTAATTTTTAAGCATGTGTCACTTGCTAAAAGCTTAAAATCAGCGCTTTGACAGAACCCAGAGGGAGCAGGGTGTGTTTGTTCGGAGGCTCAGAGAACAGGTCCCGAATGCTACACACAGAAGGTGCGTTGGGGTGTTTTTTATAGTTCAGGGCAAGATTATTTAATTGACTAAGAAGTAGGACCATTGCAGGGCCCTTTATTGGAAAATTCGGAGAGGCGCATGCAGGTGAGAATGCTACTGCACTTGCGCAGTTGGAAAGGGAGCTATAGATTCAGTATTGGGTGAGAGCTTTCTTCATAGACGGTGCCTTCTCTCTGTGTCCACATGTGGTGGAAGGGGCGAGGGAGCTCTCGGGGGGCCTCTTTTATAAAGACACTGATTCCATCCCTGTGGGTGGTTCTCTCATAACTTAATCACTTCCCAAAAGTCCTCAGCTGTTGATATCATCATATCGGGTGTTTTGTCCCAGCAAATGAGCTGGGAGCTGACACAAATATTCAGACCATAGCATTGCATCCTATCCCGTGACGGCTGATTCTACACGTGTCAACATGGCCAGCCTTTGGTGCCAAGTGGGTTGGCCAAACACTAATCTAGATGCCGCAGTGAAAGTATTTTGTGGATGTGACATACACTCACGATCCATGAACTTGGAGGATGGCAGAGGAGTCTCCACAATGTGGGTGGGCCTCTTCTAATCAGTTGAAGGCCCGAAGGCAAAGCCTGAGGTTTTTCCAAAGGAGAAGGAATTCTGCCTCAAAACTGAAATGTACTACAAACCCTGCCTGAGTTTCCACCTTACTGACCTACCACACATCCCATAAGGCAATGTCTAAAAAGAAATATATATTTTCTGTTGGTTATATTTCCCAGTGGAACCTTGACTAATACAGGCATTTTCACCATATCCTCTATTCATGAGCAACCATGAGTGATATTTGATTGAGTTTATAGCAATGGATGTTGGCTAATATCACTCAAGATCTCAGAGGACATGGCTTTTGTTACCTGCAAGTCGATTGCATGATGTATTTCCCTTTCCCCAAAACTCACCAAGGCTGAATTTTTTGCTCGGAGTGTGTATGTTGAACAGTTTACACCTCTAGAAGAAAGGGCACACCACAAATGCCCCACTCCACTGCAATCTTCACTCGCAACAAATACAGAGCACAGACTTACTCAGCAAAACGAAAATTTCTACTAGAAACATATGGATCTTGAAGGACCAAACTGCAGGCTTAAGGGAACTACTGTTTTTCGGAGAAGGTTCCTTTGTTGATTAAAGCATTGACCATGCACACAGAGAGGAAGTTTGATTTTTTTTTTAGGTGTATTTAGTCAGAGTTCTCCAAAGAAACAGGGCCAATATGTTGTGTTGTGTGTGTGTATGTGTGTGTGTGATGTGATTTATATTAATGAATCAGCTCATATAATTATAAAAGCTAACACATCCCCAAATCTGTGGTTGAGACCCAGGAGAGCTCATGGCGTACATTCCAGTCCCAGTCTGAAGGCCTGAGACCCAGTAGAATCGATGGTGTGAGTTATACTCTAATGACAAAAGACAATTGGTGTTTCGGTGCACACACTCAGACAGGTGCAGTTTTCTCTTACTCCGCCTTGTTCTTCTGTTCAGGCGTTAAAGTGATGGGACAAGGCCCCTCCACATGGATGGAGATCTTCTCTACTCATCGTATGATTCGATTGTCCGTCTCATCCACAAACACTCGCACAGACATGCCCAGAACAGTGTTTAACTAAATATCTGTGTATTGCGTGACACAGTCAAGCTGACACGTAACACGAACGATCGAAATAGAACCTAGAAATGTTTGCTGTCGTGAGGCTTTTCTCCCTTAAGAAAACAAACAAAAACAAAGAACAAGATAAAGTCACATGGTACCCTATACATGTCTGTCTCAGAAAGACGTGAACCTCAAAGGTTACGGGTTATTTCCCTCATACCTCAGCTTTGTATCTAGCCTAGCCGTTTTATCCTAACATTCTTCATTTTCCTATGTTTTTGTTTTTCTGATGGAATATGTAAACACCTGCCATAACTCGTTTAATGATCATAAACAAATTAATTTATAAGTTGGATGTACTCACTCGCATGTGTTCTTTCTATATTTTCATGAGTTGGGTTTTTAGATATTTTATATATATATATATGTATATATTCAGCAAAACGAAAATTTCTACTAGAAACATATGGATATTGAAGGACCAAATTGCAGGCTTAAGGGAACTACTGTTTTTCAGAGAAGGTTCCTTTGTTGATTAAAGCAATGACCAGGCACACAGAGAGGAAGTTTGATTTTTTTTAGCTGTATTAGTCAGAGTTCTCCAAAGAAACAGGGCCAATACGTTGTGTTGTGTGCATGTGTGTGTGTGTGTGTGTGTGTATTACCATAGGAAATCCCCCAAAATGAAGAAAAAATTCAAAATATCTAAGGCCCCAAGATATCAGCAAAGGGGCACTTAAATAGGTTTGAAATGCAGGTTACCAGATTTGAACTTTCATC
>VBSM01000631.1:3672955-3683104 GCA_008086735.1 Cheirogaleus medius | reverse complement strand
CGGTTCATCCTACATATCTGCTGCTTTGTGTGTTTTGACCTAAATCTCTGTATTTTTGTCTCCTTTATGTTAATGTTTAGTCCATAGTATCATGATGTAAAGATCAAATATATACAATAAAATTTATATATAACATATGTATATATTATATATAGAGAGAATATATACACTATGAAACTAGGATTATGAATATATATATATAATATATTTATATATAAAAGTAGGGTGATGATTTGCATTGAACTATGATCATAATGAAAGAAAGAACTGGGAAAAAAAGATTCAGTACAAGTTGAAGACTCTTTAGATATGTTTGGTGGCTTAATTCGTTAGGGCTGCCATAACGCAATACCACAAACTGAGTGGCTTAACACAGTAGAAATAGATTCTCGTGTGGTCCTAGTGGTCAGAAGTTGGAAATCAAGGTGTTGACAGGGTTGGTTCTGCCCCATCCCTCTCTCCCTGATTCTAGTGGCTCCCGACAATTCTTGGCATTCCTTGGCCTAATCCCCCTAATCTCTGTCTCTGATGTGCACAGCATAGACCTTCTCCCCCTGTGTGAGTCTCTGTGTCTTCACGTGAACTGCTTGAAAGGATACCAGTCATTGGATTAGGGCCCATCCTAATCACAGAGGACCTCTTTTTAACGTGTTTATTATCGACAAAGACTCTATTTCCAAATGCGGCTGCATTCATAGGTTCTGGGCAGCCGTGAATTCTCTGGGACATTCGTCAACTCAGTAGAGTTGGCAGGTTGTTATTAAATGAGAAGTGGTAACATTCACAGGGGGTCGGGCGGGGGAAGCGGGAAGGGGGTTGGGGGAGGGATAAATCCACACCCAAGGGGTGCGGTGCTTGCTGCCTGGGGGATGGGCATGCTTGTCAGGTGGTGCAAAGGCTGTTTATGTAACCAAAGCGTCCGTACCCCCATAATACTCTGAAATAATAATAGTACAAGAAATCCCCATGTACATGTTTAATAAAACTTGTACGCTTTTCGGAAAAAAAAAATGAGAAGCAATCAGGAGTTTGATCCCTAAGACCTCCGTAGACCACTAATTCTGTACAATTGTCTATATCCTGGTACTTCTCTAAAGCTATTTCCTCTCATAGCTTCCTATGATAGAGTTCATCAGAAGAATACTTTATAAGATGCTGGCTCCCAATGGTGTGTAGGACTCAGGGCTATGTCTTCGCATTCCTATCACCGTGAGTATATGGTTTCCTTGCCAGCTCATCTGGGCTGGGGTTATTAACAACTTGCAGTAAAGCATTCAGCATGCACAGAGCAGTTCACTTCTGTTTCAGTGTGAGAGGTTTTCAACACTCTAAGAAAACATCAGCTATAGTCAGCTGGGACCCTAAGATACCAGATGTCCCTCCTCAGCAAGGTAGATTTTTAAAATGAAATGCCTCTACAAATTCTTAAGCTCCAGAAATTTGGAGCAGCTGGGAGTCCCCACTCTGGCTAGCCTAATTAGCAAAAGTGGATCCTTGCAACCTCTGATTAATGGGGAGAAATCACCTGCTATTTGAAATTGCAAAAGCTGTAGCTCTGTCATCCGAAACATACACAGCCAGGAGCGGAGGATGCTTCAGTCTGTGAACCTGTCCACTTAACTTGCAATTATCACAATTCGCAGAATGGAAACAAAATAGATCTGAATGTTGGAAGGTAAATAGGTAACAATTTGCTTAATGATGACATTGAGGGATATAAGGCATGTTATAGTATGTAAAGTGTTATTTGTGTCTTGGATTTTTCAGTGTACTTACTTCTTAGTGTCGTTAATAAATAAAATTAATGCTTAAAAATGTTGGAATATATAGCAGTATTACTTGTCAATGATTCCACTTTCTATAATGTTTAGTTGCTTAGCATACAGCAATAGTGAAGGCGAGAGCAAAAGGAAAAATCTATATCTCAGAGGAAAATTCTCAAGTAACGGAGTAGTGTATATTTTAAATATGTATCATATTTATATATTTACTTAAATTGTTAGACACATTCTCAGTAACTTCAATTTTGGTTAAAAAAAAAGGGTTGAGTCTTTTTCCAACTTTTTGATTCTCTCAAAATTAAAAAAAAAGTCTCAAATAATGTGTATAAGAAAGTAGAAAGATTAAAAAAGAGTAATGTATTTTGGTCATTAAATAAAGAAGAGAAAACCTAAACCATTGCATAATGTATTAAAACGAAAACTGTTTAACTACAATTTTGGTCTATGAAAGACTAATTGGTGAGTTATTAAAACTGCAAGAATCATCTATTTGTTTTGCATGATTAGGATATTCTTAAAATATGTGAATCTCAGTGTTTTTTTTTTTTTGAGATCTGTCCATCAAGAATAATTCCTTGAGTACTCATGAGCTCTTTGATGTTTATGACTTAATGATTTTATATTCTAACATTTTGAGAATTAATTTAAATGTATTAATTAGTTAGGGAGTTTCTCAGGGTCTGTTGGGCTGGATTCTGGTGCAGGTTTAGACAAAAAGTGTTGTGGGTTTGCACAATTGTTCCATGTGAATGATAAGTTGAGGAACAGCTCACAAGTATTTCATGGTGCTATGAATTGAATTCGTTACCCCTCACCCCTTCATATACACTGAAGGCCTAACTCTTAACCCCTAGCACTTGTGAATTTGATCTTATTTGGGAACAGGGTTTTTTGCCAATGGAATCACATTGAAATTAGGTAATTAGGCTGATCCTTAATCTGACTGAGGTTTTTTTATTGTAGGAAGAGGATAGTCATCCCCCATCAGATGAATATAGAAAAACAGAATATTATTCACCCATGAAAAAGAAAGAAATCCTGCCATTTGTGGCACCATGGTTGGAAGTGGAGGTCACTGTGTGAAGGGAAATAAGCCAGGAAAAGAAAGTTAAATCCTGCATGTTCTCACTCATATGTGGAAACTAAAAAAAAAAAAAAAATATATTTCATAGAAATAAAAAGTAGAACAGAGGATACAAGTGTCTGGGAAGGGTGTGAGGGGGAGACTTCATTATATATTTCCCATATTCCACTCCCCCTTCCTTCAGGTTATTTTAAAGTAAATACCAGATGTGATAAACATATCATCATTACTCATATGTCACTATTGCATATTTCTATCTGAAATGTAGGATCCATTTAAAAACTAAAATCACAATTTCTTTAGCACACATAAAATATTGCATATAATACTTAGAAGCACAAAAATCTAATCAGTGTTTAATTTCCTAAATTGTCTCATAAATTATTATTGTTGCTAGTATTAATCATTTTTTAGTTTCCACTAGAATTCAAATATATTCTATGCATTGCAATTGGTTGGTGTCTCTCCTAAGTCTCTTATAATTATAGACTCTCATTCCATCTCTTTCTTTCTCTCTTGCAATTTATTTTTAGAAAAAAGAGGATCTTTTCTGCTATATGGTTTCCCCAATGGAATGTACTGCCCGGTTGTATATTCACGATATCCTTATAATATCTGCTGATCTTTTTGAGTCTTGTGAATTAAGAGTCAGGTCTAGTGGCTTCATCAGATTAGAGTTTGATTGTATTAGAAGGAATATTTCCATCCGGAGGTACAGACTACGTGTACTTCTTTCTTTTTTGACATTAGAAGTCATTGGTAGTAGCTAGAGTTCACAAAATAGTGATTTTCTGTTTGTGTCAATCTCTTGCTTTGATGAGCTGGACTATTTTTGTAAAGATTAAATTGTTTTCATGAACTGTTCGATTGAACTGAGGTACATTTTACTTAAGAAAGTAAGAAATAATGGTTGATTTTTTTTTCACATTATCCAGTTTCAAATCACTTTTTTTCTTTTTTCAGTTTGTTTAAATAAAATACCTCTGGGTTCATATACATGTAAAACCCCTGTGTTGAATATCCTTGTCACACTTCTCTTGCTTGCTCTTTAATTTATGAATATCTGAGGCTCACATTTTTCAATGTTCTGTATCTAGAAATGTGTATTACTGGGATCTAGGCGGCGTACTTCTTACGTCCCTTAAGAGCTCCCTTGGCGGAGGAGTGTAATTAACTGAAAAATCATATATAACAGCCGCATTGAGTCGCGCGTTGACGAGTGAAGCTGACAGCCTCTCTCATAGTTTTCAGCACCACGTCTTCTGACTGTTTTTCACCGCACTCCGGATTGCTATAGATGGATTGGGTGATGCCCCAGCCCCTCCTTGTTTCAATAAAAGAGTTTACTTCTGTGGAACATCCCTAGCACGTCTTCGCTTCTCAGTGTTTTAGTTCTGTCTGGCAAATGCTTAGCTGTTCATGAGTTTGTCTGAATCTATCCACATGCTGAGGTCAACACCCGAACTGCAAGAGCCTTTCTTAGACAACAGCAAAAAAGCAAACACACATACACACACAAAATCTCAGCTGTTGTCATGCCAGATTCTGTCTTATATTTTCATTACACTGCTTTGGACCCAGTCTTTTGCCCTAGAAGCCTCTTCCGACCTGGAACATTCTCTCTAGTTCTACTCAATCCTCATCAGCCTCAGAGCTATTGGATAAGCTCTCAGCTCTCTGTGTCTTGGACATTGGGCCAAAGACATTCAGACTTTATCCCAAGAATTTGGGGGATAGCATGGGAGTGTTTCCATCAGGGAATGATATGAAGATGTTTTGGCCTTAGAAACTTCCTTCTGGCTGCAGGGTGTCAGGGAATTGGAAAATATGGAATGATTCAAAGGGACCGGCGGGAAGTTCTTCTCAGTAGAGAAGAACTCTCTCAGTAGAGAAGAACTCTCTAAGAATTAAAAAAAAAAAAAGTCATGAAAATGATGAAGGGAAAAATACGGATAGACCACAAAGTGATGATGGAAATATGACTGACAGTCCCACCAGCAGTGAATGAGTCTTCCTATCTCTCCGCATCCACGCAGGCATTTGTTGTTTTGGGATTTTTTGATAAAAGCCATTCTCACTGGAGTTAAATGGTATCTCATTGTGGTTTTGATTTGCATTTCCCTTATGGTTACAGATGTCGAGCCATTTTTCATATGTCTGTTGGCCATTCGTCTACCTTCTTTTGAAAAGTTCTTGTTCATGCCTTTTACCCACTTTTCAATGCGATTGTTTGATTTTTTTTTCTTTGTTTATTTTCCTGAGTTCCATATAGATTCTAGTTATCAGCCCTTTATCAGATGTGTAGCATGCAAATATTTTCTCCCATTCTATGGGTTTGGATAGATGAAAATCAAAACCAAAGTTGACTCTGAAGTTCTCTGACATTAAGCTGATGTATAGAAAATCATGTTTGAATCTTTATTATGCATGCACAAGTCAAATTCTCTGACTCAGATCAAATGCTAGAAAGGACGGTGAAGAAAACAAGCAAAGAGATGCTCAACATGAATTATAAAATGAAATTTTCTCATCAGAGGCAGTGAGCTATGATTGTGAATTCTGAAACTTTAGAATTATGGAACTGTCAAGGGACACAGGAGGAAAGAAATACAACATATGCTCAGCTCTAGAAGGGAAAAAAATTGTGACATTTTCCAGGTTTAGGCCATTAAAATAATTTTTGTGAGAGGTTTGCTTAGTAGAGTCCAGATGGCACAGTGGTTGGTGGAGTTATTATTGTGGCAGGAGACACTTTTCCTGATATCATTACATTCCCCAGAATTGTCAGTGTTTATTAAGGGGAAAAGGTATCCTGAGGTTTCTTTAACGCTATTAATGATTAAGGTTTTAGGAGCCATAATTAAATTACACAATAATTCTTATGGCTAATCTAAAGAAACAAAAGATTTAAGGAAAAAAAGTATCAGCTAGAAATAATTTAAGATGACAAGGTGAATTCCCATATACTATGGAGGGCTTTAGAACATGCGCGTCAAAGTCAGATTTCCATTAAATTAGCTGTTGGTGAAAAACTTGACAAATGTTGTGTCATTTAAAATGGACCAAAGCCTGGTGAAATCGCTTGCAGTATTTTGATTTCACAAAGAAAACTGAGAATTAAATAATTTTTTGATCAAGGTTATAATGCCAATCACATCCAATGTGAGTACATATGTTTAGGAGAGGTGGTTGAAGGTGACTGTCTTCCTCATTCATGGCAAATAAGTCGTTTCATTTAATCCAGTTGTCTCTCTTGGACTTATCATTTTTCTCCCAAATCTCAGAACTGGGAGGAAGGAAATGATTCAAAAAATCGGTGTTCCACGTGGAATTAATGGAAAAGACACATAGGCTAGCCGATCAATAGTGTGTATTTCATTGTTATTCCTGGACATCTCAGGCTAAAGGCTTTAACAGCCTATACAAGGAATGCACAGTTGTGTATTTATTCGTGTGTGTGTCCTGTTTTCTTTCCAAAATATTGAATGTAATGGGCTTACATCACAAGCCAAGCATTATCCTATAACAGACTATTGTTGAGACACAAGCGGATTTTGTCATTCTTCTAAAAGTGATAAACATGTATACTCCACATGACGTAACAAGTAGAAAGAGAACTTTCCTCGAATTAGGACAGTCTGGGAGCCACTTGGATTGAGGTTTTCTTTTTCGGTTTCCATTTCCATTTGGTTTTATTTGATTAAGAGAAATCCTCAGCAGCTCTCACTATCTGCATGTTTAATTCAGAAATTAGCCTAGAAGAATAATAAACAATGTGGATCCAGAACTGCTCACTCTTAGGTTTAAATTTCACCTCCACTGTCCAGGAACCAAAAGGAAAAATGATCCTGACATATATATATATATATATATATATATGCATCATTTTTAAACTAAAGAATTAGAGTAATAAGTTCTGCTTTAAGAGTCATTTTAGGCTTTCTATAGCAGGATAATGTAAAACATTTACTTTATCCCTAATGCATAGCAGATATGAAAAAATTGTTGGCTTTTTAAATCTAACTCCTCTCCCCCATTTTGACATTTAATAACAGCTGCAATTAGCCGAATAAAATGACTCTAGGTGAAAACTGCAAAAATATTCCAGAATAATGTTTCGTCACCATTGGAATGCAAGAATAGTCGACACATTTTTTTATTAGATTTAATCCTAATCAACTTATTTCCTACTTGCCTTGCATGCAAGTTTTGAAAAGCTCACCAACAGTTAACGAGCTGTAAAGTCCACGCATTCATAAACTAGACTGGTTCGCATGTTGCGGAAACAGGTTGCTGTACGTAACTTAAGGTTTCACCTGAGAAAAGAGAACACGGCCATGCAGAAAGATTTATGGATGCCCTGCAACGACTCACCAAGGAGGCATCGGCTACTCTTGCAAAGATAAATATTTGGGATGGGTAATGGATACAGTCCAGCTGGATTTCTGAGGGCTTCCTTCTCTCCTGCCGTCTGACCCGACTGCAGTGGTTCCTGCAGCACTTGCCCTGTTGCTGGTCTGTCTACTGACCAAATTGAAAGAGATGTCAAGTATTAAGAGACCAGGAGATGCTGATCCTCTGGCATCATTTCAGAGTTCCAGGACCATGCGAGGCTTTGGATGAGACTGACACAGTTTGATCTTGACTCTTCTCAGTGCTGTTTAGTTACCGCTCACAACCCAAGTCAGGACGGAGGCATTCTGGGAGGAGAGACAATGTCCTTGGCCGATACCTCCTAAGAGAACTGATGAAGTATTTACAGCACTTACCTTGGAGGGATCATTTGGCAATGCCAAGTCCAGCACAGATTTGTGCGGGGAAACAGTGAAATCGCTGATATGCTCTTAAATATTAACAACCCCCGGAAATAACTCCAGGTGGGAGGAGAGAGAACCACTCTCAAGACCTATTTTCCACTTGAGCAGAAGCTTGGCTAGCAGAATGGGATTCTGGTTTCATAACAAAAGACATCTTATTAAATTACATGAGGGCGAGTCTGCCGTGGTCCGCAGGTGTTTGCCTGTTAGGGCTTCTAATCCCTACTGCTTGCTGCTGCAAATGTCGTTTCAAAAAGTCAGCCAACGTTTTAGGACGAGTGGCACAGATGTCTCCCCTCCTGAAGGTCCGGGAGGGCTTGTCAGTCATACTCCCCTGTCTTCCTTGGGTCTTTTTCATAATAGCTTAAAGAAATCTTCCAAAAAATTATTATTATTATTATTTTGGAGATCAGTGGTGTGCATGAAAAGAAAAAGAAGTGGATTAAGATGTTTAAATATATGTGCATGTGAGACATGCTCAAAGGCAGGCTTCTGACATGTGGCCTCTTTGGCTTCCATTTTCAAGGTGGTGGTGTGAGCTGAAGGCAGCTCCTGACTTTATGGGATTAAAACAGTTCTGCTGCCTCATGCAGACCATCCTAACCCACACGGTTTGGGGCTGCCCTGCTCTGGAGTCTGGGATGCCCGATTCCTTTAGAGATCTGATGATCACACCCAGCCTTCCTCCTTCCTGCCCAAGAGGAGGCACATGGAATCCATGTTCATTTCTAGCATTCCTCATTTTTATTTACGTCTATTAAAAGGCAAGAGGTACCTCTGCACAAAATGTGGATGATGTCATCCTCATCATTTAATCCAAGATATTTCATTTGAGACTTCATAGCATCTGAAGCTCAAATGGAGATTTGAAGGCAAAAGTAAAAGGAAAAAAAAAAAAAGGAGTCCAAGAAAGAGATTTTTTTGGTGACCTTAAAAAAAAATGAGAAAGAAAAATAGCCTCTGGCTTTGGAAGGAGATTGTTTATTCATGAGAGACGATTTTACACCCAGCCTTAAATGCTGAACAATGCTAAGATGAGACAACTTTGATTTTGCTTTGGAGAATTTACATTTGCAGTTCAGCGGTGGGTCACCACGAGTTCAGAGGGCCTCCTCGAAATTAAATTCCAGGTTAACCCAAGGGCTCCAACCCATTTTCAATTTCAGGAGATAAATATTTGATGGACAAATCCCTGCAAAGCCCTCGGAGACAGGAAAAAGCGGATGCAGAATACATTGGCACGGCAGGACAGGGTAGGATGGAGTGAGCACACTGCGTTCTAACTCTGCCTGGGAACAGGACTGAAAACCGGGACAGAATATAGAATGCCACTACAGGAGGATGTCAGGAAGTTAAGAAAAAAAGCAGGGCAACTAAAGAGAACAATCAGAGCTCCAAGAATGGCCAGAGACCAGTGGAGTGCCTATATTCCCTCCCTTTCACATTTGCTGAGTCAGACCTGTGACGAACTTGACCCATAAGACTTGCTGCAGACATGGACAGGAAAGGTACCAAGAAAAACCTCTCTGTTGGGTCAGTGTAAGAGAAAGGCAGTGCCCTGCAGGGGCACAGCTTGTTCATCTCTCCTGGACTCCTTCCTGCAAGCCACAGTAGCAAAGCTGTGTTAGGAACAATGGGATACTGTAGCAGGTGTGGTCCACACCCATTTACCCTTGTGGAGCCACCTGAGGAAGACCAAGTCCTGGAAAGTGTGCAGCGCCATGGGGAAGCTGGAAGCCTGGGTTTGCAACCAGAGCACCAGGAGAAATAGAACTCCTGAGAGCTGAAAATCCTGAGCAAAGTCAAGAGGTGAAAGAAAGACAATGAAGGGAAACTTTAACCACTTCGGTACCAGCCTCGACTATAGTCGACAGCCACAGATGAATGCGAGCGTCAACTTTAGCCGACAGCTGTGATATGAAGGCCCACAGCCAAGCATCGACTTTAGTCGACAGCCAAAAGCTTTTGCTTTCATCTCTGCGGTTGCAGCATGTACGTTCAGCTAATAAGTTACTACGGATCTGTGACCTTTTAACAAGTCCTTAGTAGGAGTTATTATAGTTATTTTCCTAAAGCTGCCTGTAAGGTAAAACAAGCTTTCAGTGCTTTAAAGCTTTCCTCATCACACGAGAGCAGAACGGATCCGTCGTAAATGCACAGCACAAACTATCGTGTGGACTATGAGTGCCGGCTGTGGGCGAGGGTTCGTGGCCGGTGAGCGCCGTACTGAAGTGGTTAAAATGGTGTAGGTTGCCCTGGGCTTCTCCAGAGCTCTGCCTATGTGGAACTGATTTAAATCAGTACAGCAAAGACTATGACGATTGCTGTGGATATGGGCTGCTAGCAAGGAACCAGAGTGGTCTTCAGAAGGCACCCATGTGGAACAGACCACAGTGAGATATTGCTCAACTCCAGTGAGAATGGCTGTTATCAAAAAGTCCCAAAAGAACAAATGTTGGCGTGGATG
>VBSM01000631.1:3655035-3672855 GCA_008086735.1 Cheirogaleus medius | reverse complement strand
ACTGAGTAAAGTATCACAAGAATGGAAAAACAAGCACTACATGTGCTCACCATCAAATCGGAACTAATTGATCAACACGTACGTGCACATATGGAAATAACATTCATCGTGTGACAGGCAGGTGGGAGGGGGGAGGAGGGGATGGGCAAATCCACACCTAATGGATGTGGTGCACACTATCTGGGGGAGGGGCATGCTTGTTGAGTGGCCCAAAGGCAATTTATTCAACCAAAGCATTTGTAACCCCATAATACTCTGAAATAGAAAATTAAAACTGAAATTAAAAAGAAATTAAAAATGGCACAGCAAAGACTTTGAAAACTAAACTTAAATTGGAATCATATCCCAGGTTTTAAAGGCAAGTTAGAATTTGTGGTCCGAAATATGCCATGTTCAGTACACACTAAAACTGAAAAACAAACAAACAATTTCAGAAGATTTTAACAAACTCCAGTGCTTTATAGCATAATATTCAAAGTGCCCTGGGTTCAATCTAGAATTACTTGACATACAAACATCAGGATAATCTCAACAGCTCTCCAGAGAGGACAACTCACACGGGCCGACTCCAAGATGACCCATAAGTTGAGGTTACCAGTTAAGAACTTTGAAACAACTGACATTATCCTTTTCAGTGAAATAAAGCTACTTACGCTGGCATTAAAAGGAAAAGTGAAAGTTCTGACTAAGACACAGAAACAAAAAAACAGAGCCAAAAGGAAATTACAGAATTAAGTAATAGAATAAGGGAAATAAAACAAAAATCTCGAGAAGGTCTCAGTGGTAGAATGGAGGTGAGCATGGTAAGAGAAAGGGAAGGTGCAGATAAATCAATAGAAATTATCCAATATGAACAACAGAAAAAAAAATGAGAATTAAGTGCAAAAAACAAATACGTGGGAAAACATCAATTGGGTTAATGTTCTTAGCCTTGGAGTTTCAGCAAAGGAGACAGAGATTGGTATAGGAAAATTAAAAAAAAAAGGAATAAATAATATCTGTAAAATTTCAAAATGTAGTGAAATAAAAAAATACATATCTAAGATGTCAGTAGACCTTGAATGGAATAAACTCTTAGAAAATCATCATTACATACATCTTAATCACACTACTGAAGAGCAAAGAAAAAATCTTGAATGCAGCCAGAGAAAAAACAAGATATTGCATTCAGAGGCCAAAGATTTGAATGAGGGCAGAGTTTTCATCAAAACTCATAAAACTCAGAAAGCAGCGGAAGAACTTCTTTAAAATTCTGAAGGAAAAGAAATGTCAAACCAGAGACTCTATCTAGCTAAAAATGCCCTGCAGGAAGAAAGCAAAATAAAGACATTTTCAGCTGAAGAAACACTAAGATAAATCGTCACCAATAGATCTACTGTATTAAAAAAGTACTAAAGGAAATTCTTCAAAGGGAAGAGGAATAATAACAGGAGAAAACTTGGAATGCCAACAATGAAGAAAGAAAAACAGAAATAGTAAATTTCTGGGTTAATATAATAGACCATTGTCCCCTTCTTAAGTTCCTTCTCGTAAATAAGACCACTGAAGGTAACAATAATGTTGTCTGAATATATTTTCAATTTAAGCAGATGTAAAACAAATGGCAGCTACAGCATAAAGGGGGAGGAGGTTTAAAGACATAGTTTTAATATGTCTGCATTTTAAATAAAATGCTAAGGATTAACTCCAAGTAGATTGTGAAAGTTCGGAGAGGGAGAGAAATATCTGAAGCAACAACTAAAGAAATAATACAGAGATATATTCAAAATCTACATATAAATTAAAATGGACTGCCAAACACTTCAATAATCAAAAAGAAAAAATAAAGGGGAAAGAGTGAAATAAAAAAGAGAAGACAAAGTAAAAAGTAATAGTACGATAGAACTAAATCTAACCATATTAATAATTACATTAAATGTAAATGGCCAAAACTCACCAATTAAAGTTATTAGATATAACATATTAGATAAAAACAAAAACAGAAGTTAAATTATATACTGTCAAGGGGGTGGGGAACCTTCAGCCTTCTGATTTCAAGATGATGGGGTGGGGAACCTTCAGCCTTCTGATTTCAAGATGATTTCTTTTTAAGCACCAAAGGAAGCAAGAAAATCTTCATCTTATTCTGCTCCACCCCTTTTAATAAAAGGATTTGTTTTGTAAAATTTAGATTCAGTCAAAAGGATGCTCTCAAGGATCCAGAAGGCCCCATGTGACCCCAAGGCCACAGGTTCATTTGGTCTGCAAATAATTCTTCCAAATAAATATATGGATTCTGCTAGGCTTTTGTAATGGAAAAAAAAAAAACAAACTCATGGATTCTTAGTACTAATTTCAAAGAGACTTTATAAGTTTTATGATGCATAGATGCAAAACACTGGAAAATTTTTATCTGAGATTCCTTTATTACAGGCTGGCTGAGTTTCTCTAGGTCATTAATCTCTTGATAAATATGTGACTGCAAGGTTAATAAAGACTGTTATTCTACAAGCCTTCTCAAGTTCTTCCACCTCCGTGAAAAAGGCAGTATAAAGAAGGGATCACTGTTCTTTTCAAATGAATTCTCAAGAGTGGCCAGACCAGGTCTGCAATGTCTGAAAGTGCAATGAGAATGTAAGACAATGTTCTAAAGGGAGAGTTAATAAGAAATTTTCATGTCTACACGGAAGTGACACAAGTTCCAGTACTTCAGTTTTTCATTAAATGTACTTAGCTTATGGTGAGCTAAATGTATGCAAGAAAAAAGAAAGCACCTTTCTTCTAATATTGCATTTTATTAAAAATCCTATTTTCCTCCAAATTTTAATAAAAACATTTTCTTTATGAAATTCTAATGAAGCAGATCATATGAGTGTTTTTCATTCACTGAATTAGAAAAATAGAAGTCCATTCCTCCCTTTCCTTTGTCTTATTTTCCATTTTTAATCATTTTACTGTTCTGCACAATTGTTAGTTAAGAGATACAAAAACACAGTTAGAAGGAATAAGTTCTTATATTCAATAGTACAGTCTAGAAATTTTCATTAACATTAATTTATTGCAAACTTCAAAATAGGTAGAAGAGAAGAATTCTAATGTTCCCAACACAAAGTAAAGGTAAATATTTCAGGTGATGGGTATTCTATAATTACCCTGATTTGATCAATGCGTATTGTAAACAGATACCAAGATATCACATGTAGCCCCAATATATGTACAACTATTATATATTAATAAAAAGGAAAAAAATAAAAATAAAACAGATAAATTGAAATACAATTTTTTCAACTTGGCAATCCGTTTACCAATGTTTTTATATTTAAAGCTATTGACATTAATGTTATTAATTTATATTTTAAGTCACTGACATGTAAACTCATTTACAATGAGATGCTGGCAGTACTTCATTAGCCAGAAAGTAACACCGAGATTTTGGTCTCTTGCAGGGAAAAGTGAAGCTGATGTATTGACTCATTCCTGAGTCATGTGTTTCGGTCTCATGCCTGCACCTTGCATCAGTAAATTAGAAATGGGTGCTCGCCTACTAACTTCTCAGTTGAAAAGAAATGACTGATAGTGGGCTGATGGAGTTTAGAGACTATAAAAACATAAAAATATCCCTGTTAACGTGATCCTTTTAAAGGCTCATCTTAGTTTGATAGTAGAAGAGATGTTATGCTTTGTGATGTTAATCTCTGGCTCTTCTTTCTCTTCAAAGAATGAAAGTTTACTTCACAGAAATGAACAGGGTGGAGACAAACACATGCCTTGATTCTTGCTACCGTGTTTCCCCGAAAATAAGACCTACCCATAAAATAAGCCCTAGCAGGATTTCTAAGCATTTGTGCAATATAAGCCCTACCCCGAAAATAAGACCTAGTGATGGGCGTGGCTACGCTGCACATCTGCACAACCCATGCATTTCGTCGCGGAGTGCTCAAGAAGACCAGCAGCCCTTCTCATCTGCCCCATGGTGACAGCTACTATCCCAGAGGTGACCGGAAAGGTGCGGACAGCCCCACCAACAAGGTCGGCTCACCCTGTCAGGTCCTGGCCATCCTGTGGGTGCTGCAAGCTGAGTCTTTGAGGGGAAAATCACACATCCCCTGAAAATAAGCCCTAGGGTGTCTTCTTGAGAAAAAATAAATATAAGACCCTGTCTTATTTTCGGGGAAACACGGTAATCAACTAGCTTAGGAGAGGGCAGAACTGCCTTTGAAACGAGGCTCAGCTACTTACTAGCTATGTGCCTTTGAATAAATGGCTTAATCCCCTAAAGACCCAAAGTCCTCAGGTGTCAGATGGTGTAACATTATTGCACACTTTTTAGAGTGGCTGTGAAGATTATGCAAGATAAGGAATGCCAAATTCCTGGTACATGGTTAGAGCTGATGAATGACCATCATTGTTATTGTTTTTATTATTTCCCAAACAATATGCAACTCTCTCAGTCCTTCATCACAAAGCTATGCTAACAAATACAAAGGCATGTTGCAATTCCTACATATCGTCTGAAAAAGACGTTGAAAATAAAACAATTATTCATGCATGCATTCTCTTAACAGCAAAACATTTCTAAAACTCCTTCACTATTTTCTTTATCTTCATCACCATTAGCTCCATCCTTCTGTTAGTCCACTTCTCAGATATCATAACCCATTTTTTCTCCCTCTCAAGAGATCATTTTATCATCCATAAATGATATAGGAAACTTTATCATTTATAATTTTCTGGGATAGATTTATATATATATAATATATATATGAAACTATATCATTTATAATTTTCTGGCATAGATTTACATATATATATATAAAATAACAATATGTGCTTCACTTAAATCATGCCATGTCCTTAAGTCTATGATTAGAATGCATTATTTTGTTAATCTCATTACTTAGCATTCTTTTAAGCAAAGGCTGAGGCACTTTGAACATCAGACACTGGTGTTTACAGTTGTCTTTTTGCATAGACCCTAAATGGGCTGTAAACACATGTTTGTGTCTGGATTATTCTGAAAGTACTAAAACAGAGTAGATGCAAATAAAAAATATATATTTCTTACCTTATATATCTCTAGAGTGATTGTAAATACTCAATTCATACAGATTTTATTATTAGTGAAAGCCACAAAACCCTTGATAATAATAATAATAGTGGAAATAATACTGTGTCCTTTTACATTTTATACATTGTTTCAAATATAGTAACAAATCTGATGTCCACCTAATGTTTTGAATTGGTGTTATTAATGCCTTGCCTTCTGGTGAGATTAGTTAGGTTCAGAGAGTTTGACTTTATCTGCTACTGGTAACTCAACAAGTAAACGGAACGGACACCTTTGCCCTTACCTTCAAAGCCCACAGTGGGTATTTTATAGCATATGGAATTTCCAGGAATTGGGAGCAGGGAAGCAAGAAATACCATTGGCGGTCGTTCTCTATGAGCCGGCAACAAGTCGGGCTGAATACACAACCTAAGATTGATTTTCTCTTCTTCCTCTTCAAGTTCCTGAAGTCTATTACCTTTATCAGCAGGAACAGGATCCAAGATCTGACTACACAGCTTCTCCAAGATCATAAATTTGAAGAAGTTCACTGTCCTGTTATCAGTTGCTAATTTTCTGACATTTCCTGGATTAATTGATTAGCTTGCTTTTGAGTGTGTTTGCCTACATATTCGTTAACGAATTGACTTCTGCACCGGTTCAGAGACGTGTATGGAATCGGATCCTACCGTATACACCTTAGCAGGATATTTTATACCATGTGATTTCATTTAAAGGTGCAGTTCTGAGAATGTTCTGCGCACCGGGAGGAAATGACTTTACTTTGGTGCTCCGACCTGTGCTCACTGGCTAATCCACATCACTGGCCTTTAGACCAGGCTGCAGTGTTTATTATTATAGCTTAACTGAGATTTGGGGCATAAGAAAATGAAACCACAACTTCCAAATGTAGCTGGTTTAAAAATTCAGTTGCTCCCAGAAGCCTGGGCTCATACTGTCACGTACAGTGCTGTAAACTAAAAATAAAATCCTAAACCCACTTCCCTCCACCCCACTGGGTGGACACCCCTGTTGGCCCAGGGGATCCCAGAAAAAACCTTAAAGAGTATATCCCAGCCATGAACATAAGCTTCATTTATAGCATCTCCTTTTTAAAGCTTAGATTGACTGCAAGCAGGACCTAAGGCCATACCAGGCAAAAGTCATGTCACACCCACAGGCCATCAATTTACTTAACAGATCACTCTGGGTCAGTATATTGTGGCTTGAGCTATGATTAACAGACTTCCTTATCTTAAAACATTCCTTTCTACTGACTCCAAGCTTTCAGACAAAGTTATATTCCCTTAAGCAATTATTAACACAAATCCAAGAGGCTCTGAACCCACCTATAACCTGTAAGCCCACCACCCCGCTTTGAGATGCCTCTCCTTTTTGGGCCAAACCAATGTATACCTTCCACACATAAATTGATGATTTTACCTGCAATTTCTGTGTCTTTAAAATATAGAAAAGAAAATTGTCACCTGACCACCCCTGGAACACTTAACTCAAGGCTTCTTGGGTTTGTGGATTCCCAAGCCATGGACACTTCTATTCAGCTCAGAATAAACCTATTTAAAATTATTTTACAGAAGTTTTTTTTTTTTTAATTATTTTCCTTTAACAGGGATACCTCTTCTTGACTTATCTGAGGTTGAGACATAGCCATGCACTATTAGGGATTAAATTGTGTTCCCCATCAAAATTCATATATTGATGTACTAACCTCAGTACCTCAGAACATGACCTTATTTTGTAACAGAGTCATTGCAGATGATCAAGGCAAGAGGAGATCATTAGGGAGGCCCTTAATCCAATATGGTTGGTGACCTTATAAGAAGAGAAAATTTAAAGATTCTTTGACTTGTGATTGGTTAAAAATGAAGCTTTGTGTAAAGGTTTGGAGTGTTTTAAGATAAGTCTGTTATTCAGAGAAAAGCTACAGGTCATATATGTGTTGTGTAAATTGGGGACCTGCCTGTGTGACTTGCGCAAGGATGTCTCCAAGATGGGAGGGGCATGAAGAGGCAGGTCTGACCTCCCTTCTCAGGGCCAGCAACTCAGTTTTAGGGCATCCCCTCGGCCAGGAGGGGGTCCATTCTGTGAGCCGGTGGAGGAGAGCCTTGATATTTTAGTTCACAAAACCATCCTGCAGACACCTTGATCTCACACTTCCAGCCCCCAGCTGCATGAAACAATCCATTTTGTTGTTTAAGCCACCGAGTCTGTGATAGTTCGTTGAAGTACCTCTTAGAAATTGATAGGGGCTTCGTCTATCTGATAAAAGTCTGAAACATGGACAGACCGATGGGTGCCCCAGCCTAAGCTGGGGCAGTCCAGAGGTTAAAAAAGGAATTATGAGAACTTTGTCTTAAGCAGTTCTTCCCAATTCACATTTTCTGCCTTGGACCTGCTTCTTCATGGGATGAGCGTGGTACAAATTTCCATTCCCTTTATGAAAACTGCAGTGTTTGGAACTTGTACAGTTGTTCCCAATAGAACAACCACTTTCAAATCCCTTTCGCTGCAAGCACAGTTTTTATTAATTCTGAGGTCAACTCAGATTCCAACTTCTGGGATATACCAACTTGGAAGGATGACCTGGTATCCACAGGAATAAGTGCCATTTTCTAGGCTTGGTGCAACTCAAGCCAGTGTGTACAGAGAACTATTCACTCCCCAAAGGAAGCATTGTTTTCAGAGTTGCAGTTCTTCTAATTGCACTAATCTTATCAGGAACACTTACCTCAGTTTATCTCTCCTGCCACAAACTCTCCAACCTCTGCATTTTGATAATGGTTTTTGCTCAGACATGGCCAGAGTTCACTACTCAATTCAAACAACTACCCCCTAACAAAGAATAGTCAACCACTTAGAGGAGCCATAAGTGTTCGGGGGATGCAAAAGAGCATTTATGCAAATTTCCACTCTACCTCTTCCCTATCTTAAAGATCTCTGCATAAATTTTGCTCAGGGTAGCCTGCTCTATAAACCATGCCCACCTCAAATCCAGAGGTGGGTGTGAATACAAGGGCTGCACATCTTTGAATGTCTTATATAACATCACTAAAAATATGGTCTTTGGACCAACAGCTTCAGCATGCCATGGGACCCTGTTAGAGATTCAAGATATTGAGCCCCTCTTCAAACCTATGGTGTCAGAATTTGCTTAACAAGATATCCCCAGGTGATATCTATGCCAAGTATAGTGTTGGTATAGAAAATTGTAGTCATTCAGTATTTTCCTTCAAAGAAAAGTATACCTGATGAAATAAGTTTATGACAAAAAAAAACCGAACCAACACACGTTAAAAAACAAAAACTAAATTTATACTTAAGGATTTTTTATGTGCATTAACATATGAAAAGTTTCAGGAAGCACTGCATTCAGGAAACATTTAACTTTGATTCACTCATGATCTCACCAAGTTTTTAGGGCCCGTCTGTTCAACAATCCTAATTAATCCTATTCAGTTCTGATGTCCTTAGTGACATTCTTAGATAAAAACTGCTTGAGCAACAATCTCCGTCTATATCCCAAAACATGTGTTTCCGATTATATTTTCGTTAGCTCTGCCCATGTTTGAGGACAAAAGGGAAGTGGTACACAGATTCCCAACACCAAAAACTCCTACCTGTGCTGTGTCCCTTAGATCTTTGTCAGATGGTATCATGTCAGGAAGTTTGAAGTGTGGTTCTGAGGATCACTCTCTTCACAAAACCGTCTCTGCAGAGGAACATTATTGCAGTCTGAGTGACATAGGTGGGCCCAGGGTGTGAGCTTCCATGAAGGATTCTGTGCCTTACATTGTATCTCCCCTGCCCGAACTCATCTGGCGGATCCCAAAGCGTTTATTGGTGTTGACTCCACGCCCACTCTCTCCCTTGAGGTATCAGTGGTTCAATTGATGTCTTCCCCCAAATCCATCATTACAAATGCATTTGTAGAAGACCACTACTCTGTCCTGTTCACTTTTTTATCAGTCAATTTCACTGATTTGTTACACCTACTGAGGTTTCTCATAACAACCTGGTGGAAGGTGAATAACAAACCCCCAAGAATAAGTAAATCATCATCCCTGAACCTGGAAAATGTTACCTTATTTGGCAAAAGGGGCTTAGCAGATGCAATTAAGTTAATGATCTTGCAGTGTAGAGATTATCATGAGTTATCTGGGTACACCCAATGTAATTATGACAGTCCTTGTAAGGGTGGGAGAGAAATCGGAAGGCGCTTTGCAAACAACTTTGCAGATAGAAGAAGAAGTCTCAAGATGAGAAATGCAGGCCACCTCTAGAAACCCAAAAATGACAAGAAAACCGATTCTTTCTCAGAGTTTCCAGAAGGAACAGACCCTACCAAATCCTTGGCATTACCTCAAGGAGACAGGCTTTAGACTTCTAGCCTCCAGGACTGTAAGATAAAACAATGTTATTTTGAAAGACCAAGTCTGTGATTGTTACAGCAGCAACAAGGAACTCATACAGATCTCCAAGACAGTGGCTGAGCTACCTTTCTCCCTCCCCTGGAAGAAGAACCTCTTTCCTTCTCCTCATGATACATTTTTCATGATGAGCCAGAAATGAATCCAAGTCACTTCTATGCAAGGAGACTCCTCTCTGTCCTTTCCCAGGTAGCTGCATTTCACAAGTGACAATTCTGAGTGTTAAAGAGATGAAGAACAGT
Source organism: Cheirogaleus medius (assembly GCA_008086735.1). NCBI lineage: Eukaryota > Metazoa > Chordata > Mammalia > Primates > Cheirogaleidae > Cheirogaleus > Cheirogaleus medius. The sequence goes on along the minus strand of VBSM01000631.1, from coordinate 3,663,139 downwards.
GGCTGGTGGATACAAAGCCAGAATTTGGGGCTAACTATGATTCAACGGCAATGCAACTTTCTCACGCAATTTCTCATGCAATTAAACGGTGGAACCAGTGGTCCAAGTGAGGTCTGAAATCCCAAAGCCATACACATTCTATTGGCCACTCTGCTTCTCTGATTGGAAGGTTTCAACACTTCCTTTCCTACTATGCCCACCACTCATGAAGTGGCCTCAGAATATTAGCGGACGTTTCTCCATTTCCTCACCAACGAATCCAGCTCTGTGTCTTTCCTCAGAGTGCTAAGTTTCTGAATGTGGTCGATTCTCACCACCGTTAAGTTAATGGAGTCTCTCCTACAAGCACGTTCACCCCAGATGAAGCTCCTTTCTGGCCAAGTATCTCCAGTGAGAATTCTCATACTCTTTGCTAAGTTGGACTGAAAAATTTACATGAGGAGGATCCTGGGACTTGCAGTATTGACTTGTTCCCTGACTAGCATCCTGGAGAGATGGGACGCTTGGCTCCACTTACTCAGATCTGGAGCTATGCTGGAGGCAATAAATAAATAGTAGTAATACGATGTTTCTTGTTTGTTAATTTGCTCTCAGTGCTGATGTTTTAAAAGTGGTCTCTAACTAATAAAAAAATAATGGGGAGGAGGGTATGACTCGTTGGTGTTATTATTGCAGAATGTTAATGTTCTGTGAAGCTCTGCAAACCCACTTATGGAGATGTGTCCATGTGCATTTGGAGATGGTGAAATTCAGTAAGGCCAAGGTATCTGGGCCAGGAAACAGCTAAGATTCATCAAAGTCCCGGGGTTGGCCTCTCCCAACATCCTGTTCTTTATACTGTGAGTTAAATTTCAGGCATTGACAATTCCAAGATAACAATCTATTCCTCCTTACATACGAATCAGGCATGATTATTCTTAAACAGGAACTGTCGTCGGGGGTGTGTGCATAATCATTTAAATTGAGAGCTGAATAATGGATCTTGATTAGCAATACATTGAACCCAATGTAGGGGGGGAGTGGAAATCAGAGTGCTTTCTCTGTTCATTTTGGGCCTAGAATACTTGAAATCTGGTGAAATGGCCCATTTGTACAAATGAGCACAGGAAATGTCCCATGCGACTCAGAATTCCTTTTCCCCAAGTGTTATTTCAGATTGCAGAAATCAGTGCTGGCCTCTTAGTTGAAAGTCTAGAAAGGAAAAAGACAGCTTATTTGGATTTATAATTCAGAAAACCATTCTCTTGATATTTTCTAATATTTTATTGCTGAGTCATTTTCAAAGGGCTTTGTTTAAATCGATGACCAGTGGAATGTCATAATTAGGCACAAAGAGCAAATTTGGTGGCGTGATGCTATGACTTTGGGTTTTTGGAAGAACTGTTAGCGTGTGCATTACAATGGAGGCATTAATCATTCAAATATTAACAGTGTCTGGGTGCATTTCCTTCATAGAAATCTTTGGTAGATTTCCATTTGTAGGTGAATCTATCTTTTAGATATTTTAAAGTATATTTATTTTGATACTTAATCTTTATTAGCAACATCACCCAGAAAACTGTTGAATTTCTCCTCCAAATCCATCCTAGCAGCAGCAAATATGGAATGTCTAGCTGCATATATTAATAGATAGTATGTAAACGTTACCCACAGTCCTTACAGATAAAGAGTGTTGCTTTTTGTGGAGTGACAAGGACAATATGCAAGAAAAATAAGATGTATGCTAAGAGTTAAACGTGTTAAAGATGCTGATGTTAGATCTCAGAAGGAAAGGATATCATATAACAAGATATAGAAAGTGAATAGATATGCCTGATTAGCAAGAAAGGAAGGTTTGTTTAGGGCTAGAATAAACTGTGATGTCATTGAATGGAATCAGCTATTGATGTGTTTTAAGGACAGTTGATGATTATACAGGCATGTGGATGATGGGGTGGCATTTGTTTTCATTCAGCAAGGATAACTTGAAATAAATACTTGTTTAAAATATGAATTAATTTATACAGTCCCTACTAGGTGATCTAAAGAATGTTATTTTTAAGGAAAAAGATCAGAGTAACAAATAATAAAAAAACAACATATACCCATGGCTATAAGAATGCATTAAAATTCACCAAACTGATTTTCCCTTGAGTTTTATGCTGAAAATGCTTAGGGAAATAAAAGTCTCCTTAAAAAGCTTTAAAATCCTGCATTATGTAGAGTAGCTCTTTACAAATTACATTCTCATGGTTTCCTCTTTTTTCACTGTTCATTCATGCCAATCTTCACTTTTCTTGGTAGATGCTGTATCTCTTCCTGATTGGAGATACCAGTCTTTGGATCATAAGAGTTCTGCCTGAACCTTTCATTTGAACCTTAATGCAGTTAACTTAAGGCTAAGTGTCCTTCTCATCCATCTTAATGTTAGTATTAGATGAGAAATGTCAAAACAACAAAATGTCAAAGTACCAACTGCCAGGCAATTCTATGAGTCTGCGGGTGAATGTGTTAAAATGCACTTGCTCGAACTCCATGTTAACACAGATTAAGCTCAGGTGAATAAACCCCCTGCTAGGTGTATGTATGCCACTAGTTTTAAACAAACATCTGTGGGGGCACGGACAATGACACCCCAAACTGTGGCACTTGGACATGGCGAGGTCTTTGAATTAAAGGAAATTCAAGGACCTCAGACATAAACCTCAGAACCAAGGTTTCTCTCTGACATTCCCCTGTTTCTCTCTGTTTCTGATTCTTTCTTTCCTAAAGAACCAAGAGGCACGCTCTCAAGGATTTCCTTATCTGACTGAGAAGACTTTCCAACAGACCTTAAGACCCCCTTTTCTGGGAATCTCATGAAATAAACAAGCAAGAAGATTAACCATCAGAGAAAAGACTTTTCAGTGACTCCTCTGAGGGCATCACTGAGAGATTACTTGGGAGGCTTTCTCTGCATAATGAGATGACCCTTGTTCACAGCGAAGCTGTACCCCTCACCTTCCCTCCTCCTCCTCCTCCAAGAGGTCCGATTTCCTTCCTCCTACACCATCTTTCCTCACGCTGACTCTTTCTCCCTGCAAAAGCATTTATTCCCCTCTCCCCTTCCCCTAAGCGTTTGCACCTCACTGGATTATTGGGCAATCTGCTGCCATTCCCCTGGGTTTACGCATGCTACATACATTCTGTGTGCTTTTCGTCCTATTCATCCACCTATTGTTGGTTCATTTTCAGCAAACCTTCAGAGGGGGTAGGAGAAACTTTCCCTTTTTTGACCTTGCAGTTCAAACCATATGTGGAATGAGGGGAAAGTATGTGGGAAAAAAAAAAAAAAAACAATTTTTAAGGCTAAGAAAAAGAGCAAGACATATTACATTACACGCAAATGAGGAATATGGACATAAATATTCATAAGAACTAAATGCAAGAACAGGCACTTTTTCTGTGTATGTTCAAGAGGATGTCTATGACAGTTCGCATGTATATACTGGCTCTGTTCCTTGCACAGGTGAGATAAGGGTCAACGATAGCATGGAGGTAGCTCTCCAGGTGTGTTCAACATGGTGTGCTATGAAGAGTGTCAGGATGTAGAGACTCCAGTCCTGTGCTGCTGATCGAGGTGACAGTATCCAGGGTGTTGGTAGGTGTCTAAATTCATTAAATTGTGCACATTGAATGTGTGCAGGACTTTATGTCAGCAATACCTCAATAACGCTGCTAAGCACAAAATATTCTTATAATTTAAAGTACTTCGTCCAAGAGGAAAGGGAAGCCCACTGCCTTGCTTCTCTCAACAAAGCTTCTTTGGTCCTGAGAGAGCCCAGAAAGTAGCACACGATTCACAATCCGCATATACATGTTCCCAGGGGAATACTTAACAATCGTGAGTGATTCTATCTTTCCTAGATTTTGCAAATGAAAGGATAAACATAACATACATAAAGTATGATCTTGATGCTTTACTGTAACAACTAAGCAAACACTGAATGTTAGAATTGATGGGTTTCATTTTTTATATATTTAATTGGATTTCATTAAATTTCCAAAAAAATAAATTTCAGTTCTTCTTTAATTTATGTAAACTATTGGGATTCTTAAAGAATAAGTCAGATTTTATCATTTAATGGTAATATGTAATTTTGAATATTTTAGAGAACATAGTCCTTTTAGGGCATGAAGATTACTGTATTTACATACATACTTTGGTTTTAATAAAAACGTATTTGTGTTTTGAACACTTTGTATAACATTACATTTTATTTTATTGGCTTAGATAATGCAGTTCATAGAATGCTATTAGAGGAATATCTTCATTATAACAATTTGATTTATAAATAAGATTTTACTATCAGTGAAATAAAAATCACACAAAATCTTCTGTATAGTAACCACTTGATTTTATTGAAATGAAGTCAACACATACATTTTAATGAAAGGAATATTTAATACTGCATAAATTATATCTATTTATTTTATTATTTTTCTAACCTCACTTGGCCATCCACGAATAGAATACTCTAGGATGCAAACGAATCATTATAATCTGTTTTCTAGGATATGTAGGCAACATTCAATCACTCACACGCACACACACGTACAAAATCTTTATACATGTTTGGATTTTGTAAATGATAAAAAGTATTTCTCAATCTATGATGTTCAAACCTAAATTTCTAAATTTCCAGTTTGTATTATAGTCTACACATCCTTTCATGCATGATATGTAAGCTAGAATTTGCATTTTTCCCCAGGTACCGAAAGTGTTTAATGACAGTCTTGTTTGAAATACCTCTTTCTTTCTTTCTTTCTTTTTTTATTTATTTGTTATTGTTCTTGTTAATAATCTGCATATAAGATTTTACTGGTCTGGTATACCTTATGATGTCAGGAATCGATGCTTGCTGTACGTAAAATATACCTACACTCCTTGTTTAAAGGAAATACCTGCCTGTAGGTAAGAAAAGTAGGATGCATGCATTTTGAGATAATTAGAAAAACATTGTTCTAAATGTGAGTAATGTTTCATAATTACAATTTTGAATTAAGCACAGATAATTAACCGGAGACCCAGATCAGACCTTCGATTCTCAGATTCAGAAAGTTGACCCCCCGGAGCCCGAGTGTTGGTGGTTCACAGTTAACATTCCATCAGAAGCATTTTAGCCATAATGGCCGACTTGCTAATTTAGCATGGATCATACAGCTGTCGAGTGGGGGTTATACAAACCGAGTTGACCAGCACATGCTCTCAAACCACTCAGAAATAAAATGAGTGGAACAGTTTACCAGAATCACCACAGGGGGATGTGTCCTAGGATTGGAGGATAAACATGTCATGATTTTGGCTGAGTGTGTACGCGTTTACAGATGTGTGCTCACACCTGGCAAGGTGTTCTTGACCACTGGTCCGGACCATCTCTCTGTCCTTGGTGACCAGTGGCCATGGTTATCTTCGTAACAAACTTTTAAGTTTTTTCAACTGATTAAATGAGTCCCACTCACATGAACTAAAATAATCTGTTTGATTTAAGGTCAAATGATTGTAGGTGCTAACCCCATGTACGAAACAACTTCACAGTGCAAGTTTAGGTCAGTGTTTGATGGGACGTCTTGGTAAGGAAGCCTCGCCTGGTGGACCCACCACTCGGGAGAGGAAAGTTACCCCTTTTATTCCGTTTGGTCCATGCGTGAGAAACTTAAGATCACTGACACTTCCAGCTCAACATGGCTTGTTTTGGTGTCCATGGTGAAGATGCTTCTTATTTAGGTTCTGCATTCTTGCTTTTATTTTCAAATATGCTTCCCTTTATTCTATTTTATACAACTAGCAATATAGGTAGACCTTTTCAAATGGAATTTGTCTCATTATAGTAAGGTAAGGTTGTATGGTATTTACTTTATAGTTATAAAAATCACTGGGCATAAAAGAGAAATTATCTTTAAATACTTCATTAGTCTGATAAATATTTCAGTATGTAAATTCTATATAACTAAGATATGCAAGAGCTTCATTCAAGAAAAAAATATAGCTTCAGCAAATTGTCCAGTTGTTAATTTATGTTTATTAATAAAAGCATCAATAACAGTAAAACTATATTTGTGCAATTCTTTAATGTGTTAGAAAAAGTAATGCAAAAGTTCTTGCAGGTAAAGAAATTCCATAACACTAAAATATACATTGTGTATTTTTTTATTTGTTCCAGAAAATAGTCAATCGTTTTCATCTTGGTTTTATTTTAGAGGGGGAATACAAGTCCTCGTTCCTTTCAATCAAACCAATTCAATTTTTTCATAAGACCCAGCTTGAGAAATTGTAAGAAAAATGCCCCTCTTACTGGATTTGGAGGAACATTCTATTGCACTCAAAAAATAATTTATACGTTGCCGAGAAATACCTGTGGGACAAAAATGCTATCCATTATATTTTTGTATTTTTATAAGTCCAAATAAATGGGAAAAAATAAATGCTTCACTTGCATTTCATGAAATATGTGCAAATACATATGTCTAAGCTAGAACATCATTCCAATGCTAGAGGCAGCAAATCAAAACATCACCAGACAAAAAAATGAATTAAGTGAAAATAAAAATACATATATAAAATTATAAAATAGATTATACTCAATCAACAACTATTATCTCAACTGCACAAACTAAAGAAAACATTGATCGTGTTATTCCAATAGTTTCAACCTCAGTAAATAAAACACAATGTGCTCCTTTTGTTTAAAAGGCTATTCACCTAGATATTGTTGTTATCCAGCAAGTAAGAAAAAAAAGCTATGAATTGTTTCTTTAACAATTAGTTGAGAAAAGTAATGTACCTTTTTAAGAGTGCACAAATCATCACAATTCCAAAATTATTTTGATTTAAATTTGATTTTTCCTCTTTTTGGAAAAAACAAATCTATTGCTTGGAATTATTTTTAAAAAATCTAATTCATTGATTCTGAGCTGACTTCATTTTCACTTAGTAATACATACTTCCATGAATATTACCTAGACAATATTTTCAGGCATATTTCTCCTATCTATAAATATTTTCCAACTCATCTCTATAATTTGCATGTGTCCCCAATTATAGTTTAGCATTTTTCCCATTTAGAAATATATTATGAATGGCATGGCAACATAATACATACATGCAAGTGTTAAAAAATATTCGTGGAAGTTAAAGGGAAACTTAGCAAAAAAAAAAATACAAAGATTTTGTTGTTGTTCTTTTTACCCTTAGCAAGTTTTTTTCCTCTTAATCAAAGTTGTGTTTAAACTTGTTCTAATCACCACTACAGCCAGAACAGTAACAGTAGCTACTTAAAATTAAACAAAAAATAAAACTTCAATTTATTTAGCAAGACACTCTCTTTCTTTCTCTAACCTTCTCTCTCTTTTTCTCTCTCTCAACTTTGGGGATGATGGTTTCGCTGGAAATCAATGTTTTTCATGCTTTGCTCATGATGCTCCTTCATACTCCATTAAGTGGAAATGAATTTTAGGTGATTTGTCCACAGGTGAGATGTTAGGGATAACAGGTAGTTTACGAATATCAAAAAAGGCACAACTGTGATGTTTTCATTCTTCTGTATATATGCATCCCTGTAAAATGTAAAACTAAAGAAAAGAGGGTATCATCAGCGACAATAGAATTACCATCTGTGTTAGTTTCCTATGGCCGCTACAACAAATTACCCCAAATGGAATGGCTTAGAACAACGTAAATATATTGTCTTACCATTCTGGAGATCAGATGTCCAGCATGGGTCTTGCTGTGCTAAAATCCAGTTGTCGGCATGGCTACGTTGTCTTCCAGAGGCTCTAGTGGAGAATAGGTTTCCTTGCCTTTTCCAGAGAGGCCAATTCCTCTCTGGCCCATGGATTCAGCCGATTTATCTCAGAACAAGTGGTGGGACACGGCTTCCTTCTCATGATGCTGTCTCTCACGCTTACATTCTCTTCTACTTTTCTTACTCTTCTACTTTTAAGGACTCACGTGAGGAAATTAGGTCCCTCTGAATAACTTAGGATAATCCCGTCATCTCAAAATCCTAAACTTTATCACATTTGCACAGTCCCTTCTGACACCTCAAGTCACATACTCACAAGTTCCAGAGCTAAGGATGTGGAC
>VBSM01000631.1:3630327-3651997 GCA_008086735.1 Cheirogaleus medius | reverse complement strand
CTGACGCGATGGCACTCTAGGTGGGACAACAGAGTGAGAATCTGACTCAAAAATAAAATATTAATGTTATTACTATATATGCACTTAAGTGTTAAACAGTTAATAGCAGGTGGGAGGGGCAGGAGGGGATGGGTATATTCACACCTAATGGGTGCAGTGTGCACCGTCTGGGGGATGGGCATGCTTGAAGTTCTGACTCGGGTGGGCAAGGGCAATACATATGTAACCTAAACATTTGTACCCCCATAATATGCTGAAATAAAAAAATAAAATAATTAAATTTAAAAAATACATTGTAGAAATAAAAAGAAAAGAAACTATAGCACTTGGTGTATGTTCTGTACAATGAATATTGCTTTATATGGCTTTAGTTTAAATTAAGAGTAATTTATTAGTACTATTACAGGGAGAAAATGTCTATTTTCGTACAAAAAGTGCAAACCTTACAGGATGTGATTATACTTCTCCACACCCCCAGGAAGGAATCATCTATTCCTTTTAAAGCCTTCAGTACCAACGTGATTTAAGTTGAAAAATTCTAGATGTAGCCTATTCGCACCAGGCTGGTCTCGTTTGTTAATATAAGACAGCGACAATGATACCAAGGATATTGAGTTTGGGTTATGAAGAAGGCAGCTCTATACCTCCTAAGGAAATCTTCACGGTCACTTATTTTAAAAGAAACAAACAGTACTTAAATTTCCTTCACAAGAATCTGACAAATGAGGGCTACAGTTGATGTTTAAATTATGGGACTATCTTCATGATAAATAATCTTGGAAAACCACAAGCTTAACAATTTTTATGCATATAGGAACCGATACCACCACCTTGAACCTCACCCTCTCTCTCCTTTTCTCTCCATGGATATTATTGCAATTGGAGCTGGTGTAATTTCTACATTAATGTACTTCCCAATTTGAGTCCAATTAAAAGTTCCTCCTAAGGAAAAATAATCTAATTTTGTTGAAATTAATTTCCAATCAAATATTATTGGATGACAGTTTTTGCTTGCTCTGTTTAACAAGAGAAACAGAATAAAATGAAGTGGGCTCCTGGGTATACTCTCCTCTTGCAAAAATCAAATATATTGATCAAATTTCTTAAATAACTGAAGACAGTCGGACTATCTTTGTGCAACTATAAAGTTTAACTTGAGAAACACATAACTGTGATACTAACACTTGGGAGATGTATTTTAAGAAAAATATCCTTTGGTTTTAGGAAATATATTTTTGAATTATTAACAGAATGTTGTGCTTTCTATTAAACTAAAATACATTATCTATTATCAATTTTATGTAGGAATCTTTACAAATGCATGTCAGAGCTAACTTCACCTTATTGATTTTCCCTTCCTTGGTTCTCTCTCTCTCTCTCTCCCTCCCTCTCTCTCTCTCATAAACCTAATTCTTAAAAAAAGACTGAGAACCTAGACAAAATTTAAAATTTAATCAACAAGCTTTTCTTGCTCCTATCAGATCAAAGCTAGTATTTATACTTCTAGTTTTATTGTAAATTAAAGACCAGCAATTCTACTAATCAGACAAATGTTTATCATGCAATTAATAATAGTCATATTCTCTCCAGTTTTACATAAAGGGCTTTTTTTTCACTTCCCAATTTATGTGGCCATCCTTAGAGCATTCATTGCAAGCCAAATCTACCCACAATGTACCGCTGAATTAAGGTATTCTCTAAGACAGTTAGTAAGACTATGTGCAATATAATCTGAAATGGAATAAAAAACAAAAAGGAAAAAAATCATGAATTAAATTTACATTCTTCTTCTTTATCTTAGATGTTATAACCCAAATAATCACACCCAATCCCTGTGGCAGGCAGGATAATTGTTCTCCCCAAATGCCTCATCCTCTGGAAACTATGACTGTTACCTAATGTGGAAAACAAAGAAACAAACAAAAACCTCTGGATGTGTGATTAAGTGTGCAGATTTTGAAATGGGGACAATATTCTGGATTATCCAGGCTGACCCAACTTCATCACAAGTCCTTTAAATCAGAGATCATTTTCTGGCTATGAAAAGAGGGAGATATGACTATGGAAGAACTGTCAGAAAGAAATGTAATGTTGATATCGCAGAAGACAGAGAAGGGACCAAGGATTGCAGACAATGTGTAGAATTTGGAGCAGGCAAGGAAACAGATTCTCCACTATAGACTCCAGAAAGGAACACAGCCCTGCCAACACGTTAATTTTAGAATGCCATGTTGGTCTTCTATGCACCTATAAGATAAAACATTTGCATTGTTTTCATATGCTAACTTTGTGGCAATTTGTTACAATAGCCAAAGAAAACCAATGCAAGTCCTAGTTATGATGGATGTTAGTTCTCTTGAACAAGAGAGTGTCATGCATTTCACACTAGAACTCTGCCAGTGATCACCGGCTCTGTTGGATAGAATAGTCTTCCTAAATGATGTATTTCAGGACATACCTTCCTTCTTAAAACATGTTAACAATTCTACTAATTCTTCTGAATGTTTCTTCAAGTCCTCATGATGCATTTTCTTCCTAGCATCCACACATCTGGGTGCCCTAGGCAGAAACCATAGTGACAGGCTCTAAGAATCCCTTTTTGAAAATTTTTTCCACCATGCTGGATTGATTCCTGTGTCCAGCATATTGCCATCACACCATATCTTCTTGCACTCTAACATAGCTGAGTTAAATCAAGTATTATTAACTAATTCTCATTAATTGTGTCTTTCTGGACTTTTCTTATCACAAATAGAACCACCGACCCCCATCACTTGCAGCCCACTTATAAATCCTGTGTGCATTTTGCTTAGCGCCATAGTGTTAAATTCACTGGTTCTGTGCATAGGTTCTCCTCCAACACAATCCTAAGTGGACCTATAAAAGCAAAACTATCAAGCACATAATTTCTCATGCAAGGCTCTAGGAAGTAGACTATATACTAGTGCATCATTTATTAAGCAGTGTCTATGGGGCTGGTGGTGGCCAATGTCATAAGAGATGAAAAGACAGCAAAATGATGACATTGTCTTGCTCCCATGGAGCTTATAATGTCATAGCGTGGCAGACACCAGTCCATAAATAAATAAGCATAAAATGACAACCCTGAAGAATGATCTGAAGGGAAAGTCAGATGTGTTGAGTGTGACACCAGTCCATAAATAAATAAGCATAAAACGACAACCCTGAAGAATGATCTGAAGGGAAAGACAGATGTGTTGAGTGTGAATGGCGAGATGGAAGGGTTGTTCACGTACAGATGGCCAGGAGAAGGTCTGCTGAGTAAATTATGTGTCATCTGTGATCTAAAGATAAAAGCCACTCATCTGATAAAGACACTTGAACAAGGACTTCAGGGAGAGACCAACATCCACCATTGGCACCATGGTCCCTTCTTAGGAGCTCATGAACAGCTGGCAAAGACCCAAGATGAAAGAAGGACCAAGTCAACACCAAAAGAAGTAGCTCCTGGATCCTGTACTACGGAAGACAACATCCAAAGGGCAGGTGGGGTGCTTCCCAATAGATGAAGAAGCTGAGATAAGAGATATGAGAGGAGGCTCAGGAGAGAGTTGTGTTTCTGAAGACAAGGGAGGCAGTTGTTTCCAAACACCAGGCATGGATAATAGTGTGGAATATTGACCAAGAAGTCGAGAAGGACTGGAACATTTCTGTTGGATTTACAACAGAGAAATCAAAAGGGACTGTGAAAATCTACAGAGGTAGAATAAACGAGTAGTAGAGAAATGGAAAAAACAAATGAATACAATGGATCCTGTAGAGCAGGGACTATATCCTTATCTACACAATGCCGGGAAGAGAGTAGACTTGACAAATGATTTGTTCACCGAGGTTGTGAGCTGAGAGATGGTTTTCAGTCTTCATGCCTGGTACTTCAGATATTCCCACGGTGGGATCCACTTATCTGATCGAGTCTTTCCTTCTCCACAGGAAAAACACTCAGAGTCATCTCATCCCCATGAGCAAGTGAATCAGGGATGTTTGCTCCACCTGGAATTCATTCATCCCAAGCGACGTCTCCAGATTCCAGCATTCCTACCTCATGACGAGTGCATGAGAGAGTTGAAATAAACCCTTTGAAGTGCAGCAATCGTGCATAAATGCCTCTAGACATGTCCTAGGAATTTCAGATGAGATGTCACCGTGGTGGGTGAAGATATACCTTTTATTGTTGCCTCTACTGTGCTTTGAGCCTTGTCAGGACTTTGATCATGACCAACGAAAAGTTAAAAACACACCAGAAAATATCTCATATTTAAAGGCACTGGCTATGAGAGCACATTTTAAAAACAGGGCATATGGGCTCAGCATCTGCCGGGTACACCTGAGAGTAACTAGATGTGATGGTAAAGAAATTGACCATTAGAAAAATGATTAAGTATTACAAGGTTAGTCCAAATCACACACATGTCCATGGGCATCTCAGATGAACTTCCAATTAGAAAGAATATGTGGGCAGCCTTTATTTTCCCCCCAGAAAACTTAATTTAGTAATCAAAGACAGAAGCAATTCATGTTTTAATCCAACTATTTTTTAATCACACAGGACATGTAGAAAGTGGAGAGGCAGAGAAATAACACAAAAATATAGAGAAAAATAGGAGATACAATGTTTTATTGTAATAATTCTTGGTATAAACTGATATTAAATGATTTTGAATCTAATCTAGATTTCTGAAATTTGAAACACGAGATACCTACATGGTTATATATTCAGAAAGAAAATGTTATTCTAAGATCAGCTACATTTTTGCAGGTAAAAACATCACTGCACACTCTTTCATGATTATGGTAGAAACCAAGCAATAAAAATGAGGGTAAAGAAGAAAGTAAAATTCTTCATAATACTGACACTCCTCACAAAACAAGACCCCATCATAGACTAAATGATGGTTCCCCCAAGCCATATTCTGACTCAAATGCCCAGAACCTGACTTTGCCTGTGTGAACAGATAAGATGGGTGGATGAACCAGGATGGTCCCACAGGCCCAGGGTCATCACAGGGGCACTTACAACAGGGAGGGAGGAAATCTGAGTTAGTAGTAGGAGATCCGACAACAGAAGAAACAGGCAGAAATAAGGCAAAGATTGCACCACAAGCCAAGGAATGAGGGCAGCATCCAGCCGGAAGCTGAAGTAGGCAAGAGAACAGATTGTCCCCCAGAGACTCAAGAAGGAGCACCATCCTGATAACACCTTGAATTTAGACTTTGGAACTCCAGAACTGTAAGAGAATAAATTTTTATTGCTTAAAGACATGAAAGTGATGTCCATTTGTTACATCCATATCAAGAAATTAATACCGATCCAAATAGTATCTTTGGTTATGTTTCATAAAGACGTAAATGTATGTGCTCTAGAAGCTAAATGCATACAATGCACTTCTGGACTGATTAGGCTTATCTGTGTGAACATACTTATTTTAGATGTTTATATGTTTGAAAGTAAGTATGTATGTGTATATATGCATATGAATATGAATTTATTCACATGCATGTGTGAAACAAATGCAGGATTACATGTAAGATAATATTACCTATATTACTTCTTGGAATTCTTTTGATTGAATTAAATCGATGCAGCCAAATATAGAAGTACAAATTGTGTGGCTCCAGGAATTATTACAAAATGAATACACCTTGTTCCACCAATTAAGTTAAGAAATAGAGTATTTCAAGCATGTTAGAAGGTGTGTCATCTCTTATGATTACTGCTTATTCTTCAGTAGAATGTCTATATTTTATCATTGTAAATATTTTTTGCTGCATTTCATATTTATCTAAGGACGTATCATTTTTGTGTTTGGCTTAAGGCTCTCATTTTATGTTCATGAGGTGCACCCGTGTTGCACCATGTGGATACAATTTATTCCTTTGGTGCTGTGGAATAACCCAGTGCATTTGGCAGACTCAGATACTGATTGGCAGTTGGGCTGGTTGCATTGCTTTGGCTATAAGGTAATGATGCTGTGCATAGACAGGAACTGTCACTTAGAACACATGTGAGTGATGGTCTGTGATGTATAGATCTATAAGTGGAATGGATAGATCACAAAGAATGGGTAAATTCTTTTTGGGAGGTACTGCCAAACCAGTTTGCCAGACTGCTTGAAGAAATTTACTTTATTTTGTTTGTTTGTTTGCTTTAAAATATTAAGCAGTGTAAAGGTTTTAGGTTACATGGTTCACTTTTGTAATGCTTGAGTCCCGGCTATAATAAGTGTGCCTGTCACCCAAATAGTGTTCATAGTATCCATTAAGTAGGTTTTTGCCCCTGCCCTCTTCTCCCCTCCCCTTTGCTTGATTTCCACTGAGTTTTATTTCACTCTGTTAACATGTGTGCTCATCGGCTAGTTCCAATTTAATTGAGAGTATATGTGGTGTTTGTTTTTCCATTTTTCAGATACTTCTTCACCTAGCAGAATGGTGTCCAGTTCCATCCAGATTGTTGCAAAATGTATTAATTCATATTTTTATGGGTGAGTAGCACTCTGTGCTCTACATAAAGCACATTTTATTAATCCACCTGTGAACCGATGGGGACTTGGGTTGTTTCCACAGATGTTTCTCTAAAGGACGTATATAGATTGCCAACGAGCACGTAAAAGGATACTCAACATCACTCATCATTAGGGATTTCAAAATAATAACTACAATGAGATACTACATCACACCTATTAGGATGGCTATTATCAAAAACAAAACAAACAAACAAACAAAAACCCCAGAAAATAAGCTTGTGAATGAACATATAGTAACAGAGCAAAAAGTATAACTTTCCAAATTAATTACACACATTTAAAATCAAATTAATCAGAATGGGTATATTGCTAAGAAATCTTACACGCCTGGTGTGGTATAATACCATGGGTTCATTCTAAGCTAACGTTAGAATATACTATTAGAACATATTTATTTCTCCACTGGACTCTAATAAGTGTGGTGGGAAAATACAGTAATAAAAGGAAAATGTAAGCATGTTTTCTTCACGATTCATCCTAAATTGTTTTCTTTCAGTGAATGAGTTTGACAGAGAAACACGTCTGTAAGCAAACACTGAGAATATGTTATTAGAACATGTTTATTGGCCCTGAAGGCCAAGTAGAGAAATGCAACAATAAAAGACAAATGTAAAATAATAATAATAATAATAATATCTTGTGTTGGGGGGAAAAGGTTTCTAGATGCCTTTAACTTTCACTCTTTATAGTAAAGGGTCAGCACATTTCTTTTTTCAGTGAATGGCCTCAAAGTAAAATGATTTTGGATTTGCATGATACATGGTTTCTCTTGAAACTGTGATGTTCAACTATGCCGTTGCATTGCAAAAGTAGAGATAGATAGTAAGTCACTGAATGGCCAAGGCTGTGTTTTCATAACATTTTATTTATCAAAACTGGTGATGGGCTGGATTTTGTCCAGAGGCTATCTAGTTTGCCAACTCCTGGCTTACAGTATTTCTTTTATCATTAATATTTTATTGGGGGGGTGGCAATTTAATGTCTTATCGGGGGTTCGTGACGTCCCCGATAAAGGTAGGGTCCCCTGGCAGACTGTGTTGCAAGAGATAAAAGAAACAAGGACACAGACACAGAAATAATAGTTAAGAAAGCAGGGAGGTCAGGGGACCACCAGCACTCCGGTGGCAAGGTGGCAGTGACTGAACCCCAGCACTTGCTTTTTATTCTCTTTGCCATGTTGCAAAATACAATGATCTCATGTGAAAAAATCATGGGATACAATGATCAAAGGTTTCGGGGCTCCCCCCAAAATGACAAGGTGTCTTGGCTAATTTCCTTCTCCTTTCTAGAAATGAAAAACACATAATTCTTCAGTAGGTACAACCCCTTTGATCAAGGTAAACTGATTTATCCCACGCTCAAGCTATGTACGTGGATATCAATCTTTAATGTCAGTAGCTGCGACCCATTTGATCAAGGAAGAAGGAGACTACGTGCTTCCCACTGGGAGACTGGTTTTACATTAACTGAGGCATTGTTGGGAGAAAGGGAGAGAAGGAACTTGGGCCAGGGTGCAAACACTATGGAAGCCTTGAGACCCTTCTCCCGGGCTGACATATTGCAATCTACCTCTACAGCCGTGAGGAGTTTTCATGTCAGGCCGCCTGCGGCTTTTCGTGCATGAGACCCCTTAGGCTCTGAGGTTGGAGCATGCTTTGCTGTACTCCCACATCGCTGATATATGTCCCCCAACTAGGCAGTTAACATCTGTACTTATTTCAGGGTCTGCTCAGGCAATTCCTTCACCTCCTGTCCTCTCACAGTCTCAGACAGAGCATCCCTAAATCCCAGTGGTCTTAATCCCATCAATATCTGAACATTTTGCGATGGTTATTGTCTTCTAAATAAAGTAAAATATAGACAAAATATTTGCTCCTGCTAATTTGATATAGATAAAACATGAAATACCTTTGATAGCCATATATAGTCATTATGTGATGGGATTAAATCTACTGCATTTTCATTTTTATTATTTTCATCAACTTATGATCTAAAGTTATTAGACATTCTGAATATTTTTAAACATTTCAAGTGTGACTTCGTATCTTTAGATTTTTAATTCTGGCATATAAATAAGTCTCAGCTTCCTCATCCAACTGATAAACTCATCAGCCTTTGATAATGCCATGGCAACATCATAGAAACATTGTTTGAAACAAAGTTACAGAATTAAAAAAAAATTGTGTAATTCAGGTTGGAATTGATACCACAGGGACTCTCTCAAACTAGATGAGTTTTTTTTCCCCCCAAGAATCAAGAACAAAAAAGTCCACAAACAGAAAACAAAAGTTGGCAATCAAGATAGGTTGTGTTATAAGTTGAGTGTGTTGAGTGTGTTGTATCTTTTCATTTCTAAATTGTTAGGCTAAGGTAAAATACTAAAGTTATATCTGCTTGCACATTCTGAGAAAGATCCGGGTGTTGTCCAGTGTTAGCAGCCTTTCTAGAGACTAAGCTAATTTAGTGCATTCACAGCTAGTTTTATAAATTGTAACTGAATATGCAATGCACCAGTTACCATTTCTTCTGAGCATGAGACACGTGGGATAGGTTTTTAGCGACAAGTTCCCTGAGTACTATTCCAGAAACTCCTACCCGTTAGATCTGTAGTGCACTCAGGGATCCGTGTGGTTAAATTGCTGCAGACTGAGAAATTCTGCTATTGAAATCCAGCCAACACAAGTGCTCCTTTGTGTTTCTAAATCGGCACACTTCCTCTTGTACGTGTGAGTTCTGTTATTTAGCATTCATGGTTTTTCATTGGTTTGTCTTTATTTCCTAAATGGAATCATAGCTTCTGCTTACATGCAAGCAAATGTTAAGAAAGACAAGCGCCACTCAGATATCTTGCAAACAGCAGTGATTGGTGGAATGTGTGTGTGTGTGTGTGGATGATACTTGAAGCGATTGAGTTTAGTACAGAATGGAACATCCTTATTTAAAATATCCGGGAAGACTTGTATGGTGAGGCGACTGGGCTGATGTGTTTTCCATTACTCTTTGTTTTTCTTTAGTTGGCTAACAAAACTCAAGGTTTTGCTAATGAATCACAGCATACCGTGAATATTATGAAATGCACTTCCAAAATAATTTATTCTCGGGACTTATTTTTATTAATGAATTTGTTGTCGATTTAATGCATAAAGCAACAGAGAGCACAGTATATATCCATGACAAACGCTGGGTATAGGTTTCTGCATGTCATAGGTGTTCGGAATCATGGTTCATAACATCCTGACGACACATCATTAATACGGAAGGATCTAGGGAGAAACATGCACCCATACACCTGTTCTTCTATGGAAGGCTGCATGATACATACAATTCAATTTGGTTTTAAATCAATGTTTATGGTATTTCATTGATGGTTTATTGGGTGTTTTATTGGGCTATCAAAATAAAGACAGGAAGCTATTAGTAAACAACTATTCCTAAGACCTATTAAAGGGCAATAAACAAACAGCTTTACTGATACGAGCTCACGCAGTTGACATAAACCATATCAGTCATTTGTCCATCAACACCTACTGTAGTTTGACCACCCGAATCAAGAATAATCCTTCCATTAATTGCTGCAGGAAGGCTGCCCGACCCTTGAGATTTCTAAAGACCTAACCTGCAAAACAAACATATGGAAATCGAACTAGAGAAATAATGTATCAAAACAGAAATAAATGTTCAATTATAAGACTATGAAGTGAATTTTGCCATGTTCGTAAGTTGATAAATTTGGCATTTGTAAAAATATCACTGCTTTTAAAACACTATGACGGACCCAATTTTTTCTTAGTTTGTAGCCATTATACCAAGTAAGCATGGTTGATCCTCAAAAATATATAGCCTGATGTAATTACAAGGTTTGTTTATAAGTAGGAAAATGATGTCCTTTATAATAATAATCATATGAATAATATATTGCACAAGATTTATTTATATGTTATAATAGCTTTCAAAATATTTAGAGTATGTGAGTACATATATATATATATAAAGAGAGAGCAGATATATATTTAATATATTTTCAGTGATTATATAAATAAACACATATAATATCATAAATATTTATGCCTATCTATATTCATCTATCTATATATCTAATCTCTATCTATCCATATCTCTCAAGCCATATAGATTTCAGGTTGAAATTATATTATGATAATCTAATGTTCCAAAATTAAGCCCAACATTTTTTACCTGAAAGTGGATTTCAAGGTTGCCCCTGGGTAGAGCTATTTGTTTTCCATATTAAGGAGAATTCTCATTAAAATAAAATTTCTTTAGCTCCTACAGAAAGACTCATCTTAATCATAGATATCTGCCACCATGAAAAATAGAAGTTATCAACAGGACCTACAAATTTAAAATACACAGCTCATTATGTTTCTAATACAGCAGAGTTTTAGATTGCTATGCTCCATCTTACGTCCTGCCGTCTCAGAGCTTGTTAACACTCTGCCCATTCCAAGGTGATTCTGCCAATTATTCTGAGGCGGATCATCCGGGACAGTGCCCAGAAATTTGTTTTGTACCAAGTTCCTCCAGAGACTTGCATGCATCTATCGGAAAAACGAGGCTTGAAAACCAGCAGCCTGGAGTACGAAAGAGTAAAGTATCGAAAGGCACGGAGAATTCTTGAGTAGACATGGAAAAAGAACGGGCCAAGGTAAGATGAGCATGTCTTGTCTCGGAAGTCAAAGAAGAAGCCAATGGTGAGAAAGAAATTGTGCCTCAAACAGCGCAGGGGTGTGGGGTAGGATCTGCAAATGCCTCCTTTGCGTGGAGAAGACAAGGGCTTGCTGGTCACTATTGTTGGATCTGCTTCATTGGAGCAATGAGAGGAAAGTTAGGAGAAAAAGAGTTAGCAGGAAAAGAGGAGGTTAAATAAGAAATGCACCCAAGTGTTCTAAGAAACCTGATGGCTGAAATGGGTGCAAACACATGGAAATCAGGAATGATGCCTTTACTTCATCTGTCTGTTTGCTTGTTTGTTTTTGGTGAAAATCATCTACTTTGGCGTTAGGGAAAAAGATTTCTATTGGGAAAGAGATGGAAGAGGTGAAAAATAAAGGCTTATGTTGATTAAACCCTCATATTTGCAAACATAGCTCCTTATCGCAGGATCCTTTCAAAAACTCTTATTCCAAACCTGAAGAGTAATGAGTAGAGATGAGATCTGCCAGTCGTTAAAATATTTTTATAATATCTTTTAAAAAACCTCCATAACTATAAAAGGTGATATTGCTTCATTTGAGAAGATAGACAGCCTGTAGAACAAAGAAGGAAATCCCACATGGAGACATAAACGTACATGGGGATATAGTTTATAATCAATGTGGTGAAAATAAAATCACAATTATAAATAGAAAACATGGGATTTTCATCCATTTGAAATTTGGAGTGGAAAAGCGTTGTAAATTGAAACTCAAAATCCAATAGCTGTACCCATATCAATACATTTGATTAAACATTTTTGCAATGCTCTTTATAAAAAAGGACACATAAGCAGAACAAACAACTGTCTTGGAAAATGTTTGCAAATCACATCACAAAGGGCTCATCTCCAAATATATAAATTACTCCTAGAAATGTATATTTTATATATAAAACTCAGCTGAACAATATAAAGCAGGAATAATGAAAATTAACATAGAATACACAGAAAGTGAAATATAAATTACTATTAGTCATTTAAAATAAGTAGAACCCATTAATAAAAATAAATTATAAATTAAAAATACACTAAGATTTGTTTAAAATCTGACAGTTTTGCAAAACTCTTAAATTTTGTTTTAAGCCTCTGTTAACAGCTCTGAAGTTCATGCGATTATAATTAGCTACAAAATTAGCTGCAGTTCAATTTCTACCAAGGCCAATCTTTAAATGTCTATGAATATTACAAACGCATCTACATTTGACCCAGAAATCCTATTGCTAGGAATTTATCCTACAGATACAGCCAGACATTTATGAAAAATATGCTCAAGGTTATTTACAGCTATATTTTAAAAACAGGGAATTGGATACTCAACATAAACCATTCGCTTTATGTACAAGGGGGATCAATGTAGCCATAAAAAATATACAGAATTTAAGAACCAATCTATGTAGCATTATGGCAAGATGTTCAGAATATACTACTAAGTAAAGCAACTTAAAAAATTCACAGGTAAGGAGAAGACAGAATGGAATAGTATGACATCTTTTGTGCAAAGTGACCTGGGCAATAGCCACCTGCATTTGCAGTTGTTTGCATTTGCAGAGAGAAATTTCTGAATGGATTCGTAGGACACTAATACTTGTTGCCCTACTTGTTTGAATGAGGGTTTCAGCAGGGGAGAAATGGTGCCCTCAGGGTGGGGGTTAATTGAGGATTACTTGATAAAGAGACATTTTGAGGCAGGAGGATTGCTTGGGCTGAGGAGTTTCAAGACCAGCCTGAGAAAGAGCGAAACCCTGTCTCTACTGAAAATAGAAAAATTAGCCAGGCATGGTGGCACGTGCCTGTGGTACCAGCTACTCGGGAGGCTGAGGCAGGAGGATCGCTTGAGCCCAGGAGTTGGAGGCTGCTGTGAGCTATGATGACACCACTGCACTCCAGCCTACACAACAGCACAAGACTCTTTCTCAAAAATAAACACATCAATGAAGAAATAGATAAATAATTTTTTTAATAGGACATTTTGCAAAGCCTTTTGAGGTTGTCCATAAAGCTGGTCTCCAATAGCTCAGGTCCAGATGGAGAAGGATGCAGTTTTTCTCCAGGTTCAGGCAGAAAGTGCAACACACTGTGAGTCCAGCAGATGGGACCACAGTATATGAGGTCAGAGGTAGGGAGAGGAAGTTTCATGGAAGAATACTTTAATACTTCTTCGATTTTTGAAGGATCTAAAGTATCCCCTAGTCAAAAATAATTTATGATGCCCCTGAGAATTCCTGCTGTACAGATCCTGCTTCTATGGCTCTTTTCATCCAATGCTGACCCCAAGTGTTCTCAAAGCTTATTAATGTTCTCCTGAAAAATATTTTCCCCTGAAGCAATACTATAACACGTTAACAGGGTGGGCATTTCTAAAGCGGACTTGTTCTTCTCTTAACCTGAGTTGCCCTGGCCAGTGCTGTCTTTGAGCAGATTTGTTGTCCTGTAAACATGTAGAACATTCCCCCAGCAATCAGCTTGGAAATCACTTATTTTTTTATAAGTAGCTTCCTTCTTTTGATATATTTTTATTCAATATGAAATATAAAATTTTTATTCCTTTCTACTAGTAGCAACTGTTTGCTAAAGTTGTCTTCATGTGTTATTGCTCACAGCTGTTATACTAGCTGTTATGATAATAATGATTTTCCTGTTAAACTCATTGTAGCTCTTAACTGCCCGCACCCTTGATCACGAGTACATCTTATCATTGTTCTTAGTGAATGCTTGGATTTGAGGGAAAAAAATTATCTTGCTAGGTTGATCCTAATGCTGAAACTTCAGTGGTAAATAAACACTAGAGAGAAAATGTTCTTGCACATAAAAATACTACATACGAAGGCTTTTTAAAAAAATAATAATAATTTTATGCACACTGTTGAAATGGGCATGCAGTTGTAGATTTGGCATTCAAAAAAAACAAACACTTAATAACAAGTGGTTTAGTGTAGATGATCAATTTCCAAAATGATCTTGGCACCGGAAATATTTAATTCCATCCTGTAAGGAAATATTTGGCCAGTTCAGAACCTGAAGTAACTTTTAAAGCTGTAGGTTCTGTCAGCTAAGTGAGAGCAGTATGTAACATAATTTTGAATGGCATTACTTCAACAGCGATTTACCAGGAATGGCAACATGTTCAGGAACCAAAAGTGAATGAGATATATGTCCACGGTCCGCTGCCAATATTTGAGTGCAGTCACCAAAACAAATGTGCGAAAGTATAATTGAGAATACTTCCTTTCCTCAGTGCTTTGAGTAGATGAGTCTTTGCAAGACTGCAAATACATAATTCTATGAACTGAGCCCATTTATGATGTAGAGTCCAAAGCCAATCTTTTTCTAAAGGGTTTTTTATTTCCCTTTGCAAGAATTTTGCGAATTATTCAATTTGAAGGCTTGGCTGGGTCTATATCTTCCCACTTAATATACAATCGCATCTACAGATTGCTTTTCACTCTTTTATGGGCAATGCTATGAAAATTATAAATATTGATTCTCCTCTGACATATTTATACGGAATCATTGAAAAGGAAAAATAAAATGATTCTCCACAAAGACTATGCTGTTTCCTTAATGAGATTTATTGGGGCACAGTGGGCTACCTTTTGACGGTTATGATTCACTGATTGAGATATATTTTTAAAATTAATCAAATACATGTAATTCAATCAGGTATGAGTTTTTAAACCATTGCAAAAAGGCAAAAGAGAGAAACATGTAAATTAATGCATTAAAGACAGTTTTCTCAGGGTGTATTTTACTATATAACTCATGTTCTGAATGCATCCGTCTTTTCCAACATAAATGAAAGCTTCTCTAAATTGATCAACAACCACAGACCAGGAAAAGCCCAAAGGCTTAATTCCAGAGTTTATCTATTTTCCCAAAAAATCACAGTGCTTCCTCTTTTTCTGTAGTCTTGTTTGCCGTTTCTTCCTTCACTGAAAGTGCTCTAGTTAGTATTTGGCTTAAGACATTCTTGGCCGGGCACAGTGGTTGACAGCCTGTAATCTTAGCACTCTGGGAGGCCGAGGCGGGAGGATCACTCGAGGTCAGGAGTTCGAGACGAGCCTGAGCAAGAGCGAGACCCCGTCTCTACTAAAAATAGAAAGAAATTAATTGGCCAACTAAAAATATGTAGAAAAAATTAGCCGGGCATGGTGGCACATGCCTGTAGTCCCAGCTACTTGGGAGGCTGAGGCAGAAGGATCGCTTGAGCCCAGGAGTTTGAGGTTGCTGTGAGCTAGGCTGATGCCACAGCACTCTAGCTGGGGAAAAAGAGTGAGGCTCTGTCTGAAAAAAAAAGACACTCTTGACAACATCAGTATCATAAAGATCTTTTCTCACATTTTCTTTTGAAGGTTTGAAGTATTCGTGTTTCACATTGAGGTTCTAGATTCATCTGGAGTTTAATTAATGTATGCACCATGGAGATTTCTATTTATTTCTCCCCTATAGAGACAACTGTGGCAATAGTGCTATTTGGTATATTCATTCTCTTCCATTCCAGTACGTCTTTGATTTGTTCAGGCTGATCAATGCTAACAGTCTGATATTCTTGCCGCTCCAAATTGTCTTGCAGCCAGATAAAGGTATGCGATGCATTTCTGGGAAAACGGAAGGATGGCTCAAGTCAGGTGGGATCAAAGAAGGATTCTTCAGATGTGTGGGTTCCCACCTCTTTCTTCTTGCCTGTCACGAGAACATTATGTATGCAAAGCATGATAAAATTAGTAGTCATCCTGCATCTATTCTTTTGCTTTTACCAAGAATGAGAAAAAGAGGAAAGAAGAAAGGAAGGAAAGAAGGAAGAAGGAAAACAAAGAATGAAAGAAGGAAGGAAAGAAGGGAGGAAGGAAGGAAGGAAGGAAGGAGGGAAGAGAGAGAGAGAGAGAAAGAGAAAGAAAAGAAGGAAGGAAGGAAAGAAAAGAAAGAGAAAATAGAGGTTGAATCATATCCAAAAAAAAGCTAATGTCAGGCTTCCTGGTAAACAAAGTGATCCTATTTGTCAGTGAGAGAATCCTTATTTATGCAGTGTTTTTAGCCGGATGTAGCAGCAGGATATAGTAAGATTACCTTAGTAAATTAACATAGAATCTCTGGATTTGTGGGACATTGCTCTCTGGAAAATATAACTTAAGCTATGTACTCCTCAGAGTATAAAATAAACATCTCTGTTTCAGGAACAAAATAGCCAACATTTATATCAGTTTTAAACCTGTTCTAAACCTTGTATAATATGTGAAACTCTGGGCAGAGTGAATTCTAAACAAAGACCTAAGTAGAAATGTTGGCTTTCTGCTACACATCGATACTTTGTTTTTCTGTATAAACATCTGTATCCTAGCAAATATTTTTAGATATTTATACTAGGCAAGATCTCCAATTCTATATATAGAAAATTATTTTACAAATGAGCTATGTAGAATTATGTTGCTAATATTTAAGCATAAGTGGTTTGTTGATATTTTTATTTATTTCTAATTCTGTTACGTTTTTATCAGAGGAAATGGTGTATTTGACTATTCATCATGTTTTGTTTGATTGATTCGTCCTGAGACTTCCTCCTTCAGGGTTAGTTTAACAAATTAAGTAAATAAATATACAGGATGCCTAACTAAATCTGAATTTCAGTTGAAGAGCAAATAATTTCTTGGGATAAATATGCCCGATGCAATATTCGGGTCATGTTTACCAAAATTGTGTTTGTTAGCTTAAATCCAAACTTAGCTCAGTGTCCTGCCTTTAACTGGCAACCATAGAACAAATCAAAAGGTTGATTTGATAAATGTGCAATGAATACTTAAAGGAGTAAACAATTTCCTTGTAGTTGGGTTCAAGATTGTAAATAGTCCTATAAAACCCTAGCAGTTGATAGATCACAATAGTTGGTATAATTCATATCTTCTTGGTTTTCACTAATTTTTGCCAACTTCGTCTGTTTCTGAAAGAGACAGGATAAAATCTTGACACTACACGTGTTAAATTGTCAGTTTTCAATTCAACATTTTTGCTTTGTTTATTGTAATTGCATAAGTGAGGGCAGGCAAGTTCAGACGTAGCATCTTTTCTTACTGAATCGTTCTGTGCATTTTTTCTCTTCCTTGTTTTGCCCATCGAATAAACAAACTAATCTTTGTAATTTCCCAGAGTCAGAGAGTGTTAAGCTATAAAATATTTTATAGAGATTATAAGAATGGGATGTCTGTTAATTGTTAATGCCACACTGGGCAAGATACTATGCAATATTTCCAACCAACCTGCATCCTTTGATGTGCCCTAAACACATTTCATACTTCTAGTTCATTCAGCAATTGCTGTTCCTTCAGGCTTCATGTTGCTACCTCTCTTTCACTGTTCACGTATCAAAATCTCACTCTTTTTTCTATTCAGTTAAGTATCATATCCACAATCAATGTACATTTTTTAAATGTAAGTGTATCATTTAAACAAAACATTGAGTTACACATATGAGATATAAATAACATAGCTCAAGATACATCTCTAATACATTGCATTTCCTTGTATCTTCCTCATTTGTTTATAACACACTTGCTTTTTTTAACATTACATTAATGTTTTTCTTAATCAAAATATATATCAATTCCCTTTCTTGTTTTCTCTATTTTATAACTCTTCAAATTGTGAGAATGGTAAGCATATATTAAGTGCTATATAAACTTCGCATTGAGATTCAATAATTTGTATAGATGTTCTTGTCTCTCTTTACTTTTTAATTTAAATGTGCCCCTTTTGGCATTTTTATAACAAGTGTCATTCTCATACACCTAATCAAGTTTGCAAAAGCCTCTCTGATACCACACAGCATGGTCTTCATTGATTTTGTCTTTGCACGCATATAAGCAAATTAGTTCAGCCTCTGTGGAAAGCAATATGGAGATACCTTAAAGTGATACAAGTGGATCCACCATTTGATCCAGCAATCCTATTACTGGGCATCTACTCAAAAGAACAAAAGTCACTCTATGAAAAAGACACCTTCACTCGAATGTTTATAGCAGCACAATTCACAATTGTAAAGATGTGGAAACAACCCAAGTGCCCATCGATACATGAGTGGATTAATAAAATGTGGTATATGTACACCATGGAGTACTATTCGGCTATAAGAAACATCGGTGATATAGCACCTCTTGTATTTTCCTGGCTAGAGCTGGAACCCATTCTATTAAGTGAAGTAGCCAAAGAATGGAAAAACAAGCACCACATGTACTCATCAGCAAATTGGTATTAACGGATCAACACCTAAGTGGACATATAGGAATAACATTTATCGGGTGTTGGGCAGGTGGAGGGGGAGGGGA
Source organism: Cheirogaleus medius (assembly GCA_008086735.1). Classification (NCBI taxonomy): domain Eukaryota; kingdom Metazoa; phylum Chordata; class Mammalia; order Primates; family Cheirogaleidae; genus Cheirogaleus; species Cheirogaleus medius. The sequence goes on along the minus strand of VBSM01000631.1, from coordinate 3,633,431 downwards.
TGAGTATATACATACATAATGAGTGCGATGCGCACCAAATGGGGGATGGACATGCTTGAAGCTCTGACTCCAGTGGGGAGAGAGGGCTAGGGTAATCTTAACATTTGTACCTCCATAAATGCTAGAATGAATGAATGAATGAATAAATAAATAAAAAGAAAGAAAGAAAAAAATCAGAAAAAATAATTCTGAATACCTTGGCTCCTATTTTAGACACACAAACCGTAACAAAGAGCTGCGTTCAGTAGAAAACGAAAAACACGCCATGTAGGTAAAACTGAGAATTTTAACATAGAGGTTTAGTTTTCAAAAATCGATGTTGGAAATGCCAGGTTAGAAAGAGAGGAAAGGAAAAATTTTGAAAGTACAATAGGTAGATGTAGACATCTACAAATCAGGAAGATCCCCTCAACCATGGGCTGAATATCTTCAAGCCCTGGACTTGCTAGTGCAGGGGTGCAGACGCTAGACTGGTTGGTTCAGAGGATGCTGAGGAGATTTTGCAAGGACCAGGGGAGAATCGCCAAAGGCTACTACTGAGGTTGCTTTGCCTGTCTGAAAGGGGATGGCCTTGCAAAAAATAACAGGGACATACCTAACCCCCCCAATTCCCCCAGGAACAGTTAAAGATCACTCCTGTGAATTCTCTCACTAGCAGGCACCCTGCAGGAGTTCTGTTTTGCACAACTTCTGAAAAGAGCTGAATGGATGGAAAAGAGATGTAAATCTCTCTCTTCCAAAATTGCTCTGTGAGAATCTGCTTGTACAGAGTTCCTGAGTCAACAGCAAGAGACTGAGCTACAGCCTCACTCGTATCTCCAGGACAGAGATATCTTGCAAAAATCTCCTGGGATAATCCCTTCTCCAAAGAAAGGCAGGGAGAAACCAACTCCTGGACTTTGACATCCTGCTGCTGCTTTTGTTCTCAATGGATAGCCATTGATATATATATTTTTTTCTCTTTGTCTCCTTTAAAATCAGCAAGCCATTAGGCCTCGCTGCTGGAACCCCCTTCTCTTTCTTTGGGATGCCACACCCTCTCCCTGCTCTCTTCCCCCCTACTTCCTTCCTCTCTTTCTTGCACACTCTCATTCTCTCTCTCCTCTAAGAAGATAAAATAAATTCCAACTTTTATTTCTCCACATGAGAAATCTTTCTACACCTATGTTGGATAAGTTAGAAACTAAATAAAAGCTGATATAAATGCAAGAAAAAAAATGCATATCAGAAATGCCTCTCCCCCACCCAGCTCCCCAAAATCACTAGGAACAAGTCTAAATTGTCACAAAGGAGGAAAATTTTAACTCCTACTAGGTTTTCCACCCCAACAACAACAGCCAGGATGGGTCTGGCTCACGCAGGAATCTCTTCTCTTGCTCCACTCTCCTCATTCCTCTGCCTTCCAGACAGAACCTACCAGAAAGGCAGTTGGCAAAGGCGGAGGTGAAACGTAGTTTGCTGACTTCCAGTACCAGCTTTACTGGGGGGAGTTTAGGATGTCTGGCTAGAGCAGGGACATGACCAGGTAACCAAACAACCAGAACTGGTTTAAACCTCTGTGAGGCAAGATGAAAGTACACCTGACAAATCATGTGTGTTGGAATTATCACTGAACGTTCCTTTGCCCTTATGCTGATAAGGAAGACCCTCATCAACCTAATACTAACCTGTTACCTGGCTTCTGCTATCATGCTTACCTGCTGCATCAGCCACCTGAGACCCCACCCCTCCGACCACCCCAACCTAATAAAAGTGGAAGAAACCCGGTAGACGGGGCTCAGAATTTGGTGAGGAGACCCTTCTGAGCCCACCCGGGGAATAAAACTTGATTCTCCAACTCTCTATGTGCCGCCTGGTTTGTCCTGGGAACCACCTGCTGTAACACCCTTTAGCTTTGCTAAATTTCCAGCTATGATATCATAGCAATAACTTTACAAGGAAAGCCTGGCAATTTCCAAGAAACACACTGGTTCAACATTCAGCAGAATTCTTTGCAAAAATAAACCATAATGCACGATTTTTTTTTAAATCTGCGATCCTCCACCTTTGTTCTGTTATTGCCCAGGTTTCTGCATGAAGAAGGGCAGCAAGTTTAAAAGCATAGGAAGGCAAGATAGGTTTCCACTTTTTCCTCGGGGTATTGAAATAACATAATTACTGTAGGCTGACTTGAAGGGGAATTTCATCACATTAAGGCTCTTGCTTGTAACTGTAGTTATTTTCAACTTGTATTTATTCATGTGATTTTAATGAGCAGAAACTCTGAATTTAAGAGGTAATTCTGAAAAAAAAATATATACACTTGGCCATCATTCAAAACTTTTAATGACATAACCTGTATCTGATTCTATCTGCATGTTAATAAATTTACAATTTATATTTTGATTTAAAAAATAATAGAACAGAAGAACAAATTTTATATTCCTAATTGGAAAGGTCATTGCATATTTTAGCACAGATGGAGTTGTAATTATTTTTGAAATTATTATAACAACTCATTTTCTCTTCAAAAGTCTAATTGCATTTTCATCAAAACAGCTCATTGGAGTCACTGTCATGTGTTTTAAAATTGTCCTCATTTGTGACAATATAGACTTGTGCTAATGATTTTGGAAAGCTGGGTGGGGGAAGGCATTTCTGATATGTGTGTTTCTTACATTTATATAAGCTTTTATTTAGCTTCCAACTTATCCAATTGTCTTATCATTTGATTTTTTTACTATGCACTGTAGCATGTATCTGTTCAAATGAAGATGTCAAATAGTACACACAACTAGGAAATTAAGAGAAAAAAATGTGTATATATATAAGGGACCTAGCTATTTTCCATCAGTGGATGGGCAAGGCAGGCAGGAGAATTCTGCTCACTGATCTTGAGCATGATTTTACTGGGTTGGACCTTGTCAATGTTCCTACTTGGTGTGTTTCCTACACAGGGTGACGTTCTGTCTGCAGTGTTCTCTTTTCTTAAGCTCTATACGTTCATTACTTTATGTCAATTGTATAAATACTCTCAAGCCTTGTTCTGGGATTCACTTAAGTAAAATAGTTTGATGCTTTTGAGAATTGCTTTTAAGATGTTTTTTCTTTTTTAAATTTTTTTT
>VBSM01000631.1:3595262-3624445 GCA_008086735.1 Cheirogaleus medius | reverse complement strand
TTGTAGAGGCATCAATCCAGTCTCTGGCCCCAGCTTCCCACAGCCAAATTCCCGCTGTGTGTGTGTATTCCAAGACTTTGTCTTTTTAGAAGGACCCAGATAGCTGCTTTAGGACTCTGTAATGGGACCTCATCTTAGCTTCATTGCACCTGCTTTGCTCTATTTCAAAAGAAGAGGAACCTGCTCACAAGTTCAGGGGTTTAAGATCTCACCTTATCTCTTGGGGAATACTTCAACCCACAGTAGAAATTAAAAGTGTCTGTGGGGTTTAGACAGAACCATATTGTCTATGAATTTGGCCAGAAACCAATGGGATTCCTCAAGCACAACGTTAAGGAGTAAATGATTCCACAGATCAAGTGAGACATACGACTGGACGAAACCTAATTCATCTTTGCACCTGTAACGTTTAGACTTTTAGTAAAAAGGCCAGTATATTTTATGTCTAGATAATTATGTTCCCTTAAAAGTTCTTTCTTTTTTGGGTACAATTAGAGGTACCGACCTTCAATAATTTTCACTCATGACAACGCTCAAATATTCTATGTATACACAGAGACCTGCCTTCACACTCTATCCATGGCAGAATGAAGCACAATTTGGGAGGCGTGTTTAACATAAAGGGAATAAGGACATGTCTGCTTGGACGTCCAAGTCATTTGGTTTTCTACGTTGACTTCTCTCCGGGCTTTCAAACCCTCAGATGTAGCTGCAGCCCACGGTGGTAATTCATTAACGATTTTAATTTTGACTAATCCATAAAAACATTTCACTTTTCTGCCCATGTACGTGCATGAGGATCTATGTAAATTTTGATGGTAGGGAATCAAAAGAGATACATCCATTATGCAGTAACAGATGTTGCATTCGTTTTGAAATCTTTGCAACCTAAAAATAGGTGTTACCGGAAATCCACATTTGCTTTCTAGAGTTGCCAGCACACCACGGTTTAGATGAACACATTTATTTTCTTCTCTTCCACTCAGGTTTTCAACGGCACAATGTGAAATAATTTATTGGTATTTTAAGCACAAGCATGTATGGGTAGGTACACTCTGATCTGCTATTTACCTTCGGGGAATTCCTTAGAAAGCACACGGGTGATAAGGAGGGAATATGATCTTACTCCTTAAGCAAAAATAGATGCACCATCCCTCAAACCATGGAAGCCAATTTTCAATGGGTACAAAAACTGGAAAAAACTTTTCTTTTGACAGCTATTGGAATGGCCTTATGACTATGGTATCCCTTTAGGTTGGGAGAGTGTCTTGCAGGAATGAACTAGTTGTCAAATATTTTGAAGATACCCCCCAGATAAATCCATAGGGAGCATCTGCTAATGATTGCACAAGTAAATAAAATAACGTCTCATAGAGGGCTGACAAAGCTTATGTCTTGATTTTTGAGCCAGCCAAGGTGGATTTGGAAATTTCAAACAATCCTGAAAGCTGGGATCCTGAAGTTTTATTTAATTTTCATGGATTGTACATAAACACATACCTTTCTCTATTTTATTAATGGTATTATTTTTAGCATGTTCAATATCCTGTTGCACAGTCATAGTTATATGTAGTATTTTTCAACCTGAATTAACAGAATAATAATATTATAGACACATCAGAGTGAAACAATAAAAAAGAAGCTACAGTTGTGGCTAAAGTACCCTTCAAATCAGTATTCATTTTAGAATCTCAAGTATTTCTCAAAAGGAATTACTTTAGCTATACAAGGACAATTTAATGCTGATATTAAAATTATACAGTTTTTAAAATGTCAAAATAATAAAGTTGGTTACATAACTACTTCCTGCATGCCTTGCTAAAGATTATCTTTATTAAATTAGAACATTATTGCTATAAATCAAAACCAGCTCAGAATCTATTGATTTAGAGACTCTATAAAAAACATCAGGGGGCACTTAAATCTCATCTGAAAGCTCTCATTATAATCAGAATTGATGATGAATACCAAAACCTGGTTTCCTAATTTATCAATTCATATCTTGTTTTTTGTCTTCGTATAAATTAATCCTGCTCAATTCAAATGGACAACTTAAATTACTAGCTTTTAAATCTATACTTAAGACTTTTTACAAAAAGCTAAATTATAATGTAGGATAAAGACATCATGTTTTAAAGTGAATATTCATTATTACTCCAGAGAATTTTTTTTAAAAATTACTTTATTAGTATCTATGTTATTAGTATATATGTATTTTGCAAATTCAATATAATTTTTTTGAAAAGCATAAATCAATGTGGTAGTCATACGGGTAATGAAAAGTAAAATTAAAATCTTCAAAATTATATTTTTATGTACAGATAATGTGACCCCTGGTTAAGTGTGAATCCACTTTATTTGCTAAATAGATTTAGTGGAAAGAAAGAAACGATATGCCTTTAGAATACCAACGCTTCCTCCTGTAAGAACACAGATATCAATTCATTCATTCAATTACATAAGCATTTCTTCCAAATAAAAGGTAACCTGTACAGGGGCAGATGTATACCAGGGGCATAATAAGTTCTCAATAAATGTTGCATAGTGAAGGGATAAATGAGCAAATAATCATTTATTGATCCATTACTGGTGAGATTCAAAGATGAATCAAGCATTGTCTCTGTTGCTGAATCAATCTAGGTGTTAATTAATTAGATATGTTCACTGAATCTGCTTGTTATTTTCCAGTACAAAATATTATACTCTCCCCTTTGAGACTGACTGTAGGTTAGGATATATTAATTTGGACTTAAACTATGTTTACATTCCCTAAGCTTGTCTATATCACAATACATTTAAGTGAGTTGTTCACTATGAACAACTAAAGTTACAATATAAACAACAATAGAGCTTTGCGTTTTGCTGATTTTCTATACAAACAGTGCTCGCTCTAAAAAATCAAAAATCATTTAGAGAAAGCTATCACAAATCAATGGTTTACGTTTAAAAATCCCACCAATTTCACAATTTCCTTCCTTCCTTCCACTCTGTCTTCCTCTTTTCCCTTCTCTCTCTCTTTTCCCCTTTTTATTTCTTTCTTGTTTTTTGTTTTGTTTTGTTTTTTAACTTGATGGTCTGGCTCACACCTGTAATCTTAGCACTCTGGGAGACCGAAGCAGGAGGATCACTTGAGCTCAGGAGTTTGAGACCAACCTGAGCAAGAGTAAGACTCCATCTCTACCAAAAAATTGAAAAGTTAGCTGGGTGTAGTGGGTTAGGACAGCTAGAGCCAGGGAGTTTGAGGTTGCTGTGAGCTAGGCTGACGCCACGGCACTCTAGCCCAGTTGAAAGAGTGAGATTCTGTCTCAAAAACAAAAACAAAAAACCTTGATGGTCTAGATATATAAAAACGATTCTACTTGAATATGAGGCTATGTTTGCTTCTATGACATGTAGTGACAAAAGACTCCAAACTGTCTCTGGTCTATTTGTAAAACCAATAGTCAATTCACAAAACCAGTCTGCTATGAGACAAATAAATGAATTATTGGTGCCATGCCTATTCAAGTCCCATTTGTCTGTCGTAGTAGAGCAAAAAGCTAGTGGGGGTTTTGTTTGTTTGTTTTTTGTTTTTATCTTTTGGGAAACAATCTTTATAACACACTCGGATGTGAATACCCATATGCAGTTCATTAAAACTACCTGAATTTTACTTTTCTACCCAACTGTAACTATAATGTATATATTTTTGCATGACTTATTTCTTCTCTCCTTAATAAAATATATAAAAAAATAATTAAACGAATGATAATGCACACAGGAAACCATAAACCTATATATATTTTTACTCTTATCCGATAGAGATATTCATTGCAGAGATAAGTGGGAGAAGCATTATAAAAACGCCTTGCTCATCTTTAATAATTAACTATAGGCTGTTTTAATAACTGGAGGAGATCCATGCCCTTCCAGAAATAATGAGCTGAAGATGTATTCCAGACAAAATACTAAGCCATGAAATGGGAGTGATGTAGACATAAATTAATTTCTCCCTTAAACGCTATAATCATCTGAGTCCTATCATTTTAGGGACTCAAAAGCTCTAGCCATGTGGAAAGAGGGCAGGTTTAAGCAAAAATACAGCTCCTTGTGGAATTTCTCACCTCTGAGTACTTAGATTTTAGTGTGAAATAGATGAAGTCATTTTACATCTCTTTTATTTAAATAAGGATGTAGCAATGGGTGCATACTTCTGTCATTATTCCAAAGTCCCATAAAAAGATAAAGAGATACAAACTATTAAAATGTTTTAAAATAAATGTTGAAAGGGATGCTTACTTAACCAAATACAGGAAGGGGAATATAATGTAATGAAATAAAACAAGCAGAAACAGTTCGATACTATGACATAGTCTCGGCATAGCTGAGATGTTGTTTTTAGGATTCTCCACGGGTCTGTTTTGAACTGGATTTAATGCCTTCAAAAGATTTTAGGGACATTGGTGCTAGATCACCATTGTTTCTTATAGCTGAATAGTACTCCATGGTATACATATACCACACTTTATTAATCCACTCATGGATTGATGGACACTTGAGTTGTTTCCACGTCTTTGCAATTGTGAATTGTGCTGCTATAAACATTCGAGTGCAGGTTGTTTATGATAGCAAATGCACTAATGGTACCACTGTTTATATATTCAGAAAATAAGGCACAATTCTGGCCTTGTTGATTTGAATGGATCCGAAATCTTGAGGGAAGCACTGAATAGTGGTTCGATGCTCAACATCTCCAATCATCAGGGTAATGCAAAACAAAACTACAATGAGATATTACCTAACTCCAGTGAGAATGGTTTTTATCAAAAAGCCCCCCAAACAACAAACACTGGTGTGGATGTGGAAAGAAAGGAACACTCATACACTGCTGGTGGGACTTCAAACTAGTACAATCTCTGTGGAAGGTAGTATGGAGATACCTCAAAGAGGTACAAGCAAAGCTACCATTTGATTCCAGCAATCCCACTACTGGGCATCTACCCAAAGGGAAAAAAGACATTCTATGACCAAGACATCTTCACTAGAATGTTTATAGCAGCACAATTCACAATTGCAAAGACGTGGAAACAACCCAAGTGTCCATCAATCCGTGAGTGGATTAATAAAGTGTGGTATGTGTATACCATGGAGTACTATTCAGCTATAAGAAACAATGGTGATATAGCACCTCTTGCATTTTCCTGGCTAGAGCTGGAACCCATTCTATTAAGTGAAGTATGACAAGAATGGAAAACCAAGCACCACATGGACTCACCATAAAATTGGAAGTAATCGATCAACACTTATGTGCACATACAGAAATAACCTTCATCAGAAATCAAACAGGTATGGGGGGAGGAAGGGATAGGTAAATTGACACCTAATGGGTACAATGCACACTATCTGGGATATGGGCACACTTGTGGCTTTAACTCAAACAGTACAAAAGCTTATGTAACCAAAATATTTGTACTACCGTAATATTCTGAAATTTAAAGAAACAGAAACCAAATATTTGTTGAGCAGACAATGTGTTCAATACTAGCAGCTATTTGTACAATTATAAATTACTGGTTCCCTTAATGCTAATGAACCTCGAACTCTTCATATGCCAAGCAAGGGTGGTAATAAGAGACATATGGGAAAGTTTTGGCTCAATACTTGGCACAGATAGTTAACAAATAATAGCTGTTCTGAGGGTAAGAAAATTGTCTGCATAGCAGTCAGTAGCAAATTTGTGTTGAGAGCATTTGGTAAAGTCGTGTCTTTAAGAAGTAAATAAATGGAGCACAGGAAATTGTACAAATACCGATTGAGAAAGATAAGTTGGGAGAACATGTTTAAGTCCTTCGACCTTTAGTATGGCTATTAATGTCATTATTTCACTGTGACATAACACAAGAGTCATGGCACAAAGCCCTATATGCTTGCTTTTGAGAGGAAACGAGATTAAAGGATGAATTTGTATTTCTTTTTTTCTTTCTTGAGAACCGTATAGTTCTTTTTGCTGTTTCCTATTCAAAATGAAGCCAAGAACATCTGTGATGGAGAGAGAATCAGTAAAAAAAAATAATAATAATAACTTCAATTTCCTGAAACTGCTTAATTGTAGTTGATCATTTCTGTGGAGTGAGGGATTTAAAACCCTTTGGTAATTTTAAGTACTCAAGTTCCCAGAAGACCAAACCCTCTCCCGAACAGCCACTGAGACATCTGAGCAGATTGTGCTCCGGTTTACACAGTCAATTAAAGAAACCAAGCACAGTTTCCAATGGCGTAAACACATGCACTGACCTGATTTGATCTCTGTTAATCAGGTACACGCACAAACCCCACTTACAGAACAAACTTAGATTGGGCAAAGGAAGAAGAAATGGGCCCTCCCAACTAGGTTCGACCAAAAAAAAAAAAAAAAAAAACCAAAAACCAAAGAAAAAAATGAGTAGCCACTACTCAAAATTGTACGGATAACATAATACAAAATCAGTACTCAATCCGTAAATCACACTCTTGCCACTTTTTCATCGTATTACCATTTTCCATGGGTAGACTCTTATATTATTATTATCATTAACCTAAAATCTAATGTTGGATGTCTAAAGGGATTAATGGTATTCCTTTAACTAATCTGCAATTCTATATTTTAAGTTGAGTGCCTCTTTATGGGCAAGGAAAGAGAAATAAGAGAATAAACTTAAAACATGGGTGAATGATAAGGGGTAGAACTTCTTACATATCAACAGCAAACATGTTACAAGGCAAAAACTAAAGGAAGTTTTAATTAAAAGAACAAAGTAGAAAAGGATGCCTACTGTCACCATTATTATTTAACGCGGCCTTTGAGATATTTAGCAAATAAAGTAAAAACAAGAACCGCATGTTAGTGGCATGAACTTTTCAAATGAGGCGATAAGGTTCTTTGTTTCATTTTTCTCCCGGTGATATAATGATATACATAGAAAACTGAGGAACTTGAGAAAAAGTAGATACTAGCATTACTATTGGAATTTGGAAAACTAGCTGGCTACAAATAATTACCTTTCAAAATAATATTTTTCTAGTAATGCAATTAAAGGGAAAATAGAAAGATAGTAATGATTTAAAGCAAAAAAAAATATATTTATTTGGTCATGACTAGTATGTGGAGTCTAGTTACCTGTGAAAAGGTAAATTTTGGTGGAAATCTATAACTAAAATTTATTATTTAATATATGAATGTGTATGTGTGTGTGTTTGTTTTCATCAAATTCTAATACATCAGGATTTTTTTCTAAATTGGGTAAAATTATCATAAAATGTATTGGGAAAGCAAAGATTGAATAGTAGCAGCAGGAATGGCATCTCTGGTTCCTAGTGACAAGAGGCGAAGGTGGTGAGCAACCTGCTCTTCCTTCTGCAGAAGTTCCACAATGTGATTGGATTTCTTTTTAAGGTATCATATGCCCTCAAGACCTGACTCTCTGATACCCCTGGAGAAGCTCTTAACTTTCCACTGTGAGATAAGAGAATCCTTTGCTGCCTAAGGTAGTGAATTTAAACTCTGTTCATTGCACCAAAAGAGGGTTGCAGCCAGGGGTGGTGGCTCACACCTGCAATCCCAGCACTCTGGGAGCCCGAGGCGGGAGGATCGCTTGAGCTCAGGAGTTCAAGACCAACCTGAGCAAGAACAAGACCCCATCTCTACTAAAAATAGAAAAATTAGCCGGGCATGGTGGTATGCACCTGTAGTCCCAGCTACTCGGGAGGCTGAGGCAGGAGGATGGCTTGAGCCCAGGAGTTTGGGGTTGCACTGAGCTAGGCTGATGCCACGGCACTCTAGCCCAGGTAACAGAGTGAGACTCTGTCTCCAAAAAAAAAAAGGGGGGGGGAGGCGGGGGTTTTGTGTTGCATGTGTTCACTTCAGTTGCCATAGCAACGTGTCACAAACTGAGTGGCTTTCAACAGAAATGTATTATGGCACAGTCGTGGAGGCAAGAAGTCTGAGATCAGCAGTAGGCACCCTGTAAAGACTTATCCCAGCCTTCCCTCCTAGTTACTTGCAGTTTCTTGATGGTATAATTCCAATCTCTGCCTCTGTCTCCACATTGTCTTCTCCCTGTGTGTCTCCATGTCCAAATTGCCCCTTTTTTTAAAATAAGGATGCCAGTCATATTGATTTAGGGTCCACCCTGTTCCACAAGGTCCCCATCCTAACTTAACTGAGTATATCTGCAATGGCCCTATTTTGAAATAAGGTTATCATCTGACCCACTGGGGTTAGGAATTCAGCATGTGAATTTTGAGCAAGACACAAGTCAAACCCCAGCAAAGGCTGATGGATAAAATGAGGGTTTGGAGCGGGGGAATCGTGGAAAAGACAGTTCCTAGCAGCACCCGATGGATTCCCCTCAGCTTAGATGGTGACATCTCCCCCATTTACAGAAAAGTCTTTATACGGTTTTCCAATCTGTTGTGGTCTAAATGTCCAGTCCCACCATGAGCAATTTGCTCCACGCTAGGTAGTAGTTACAGACATAACTTGACTTCACAACATCTTGCAAAGACATCTGCTCCGGGAACGTCATCATGAAGCTGTCTACATTCATGAAAAATATGACAAAAGACAAAGTCCCATGTGCACTGGATTTCTTACAAATGCTCATACGTCATTGAGTTTACATCATAAAGTGGATTTTCAAGAGTGTTTTGCAAATATGGACTTTTCTAGGTTAAATTGTCAGACTTGGGTTTATTATTGTTCCTGCTTTTTTGTAGCTTGCAGAGCAGCGCCTTGCAAATGAGGATATTCCCGGAGTCACGGGATGCGCGTGCTTTGCTGTGCCCTACTTTCTCATTGCATGCGCTCCTTCAGACGAAGCTCCAGTTTCCTAGGTCTGAGCACTCACTGTGTATTCCAAAAATAATGCATTATTAAATGAGCTACCTGGCTGCCCTGCTAATGAACAAGCAATGCGGCAAAATGTGCCCCGTTTACATTGCATTACCTATGGCTCCAACGGCCATCACGAACATTTAGGTTCCCCAAACTGCCATGTGTATTTCAAACCTCAGCCCAGATTAGATCTGCACGGCATCTGTGTACGGCACTGAGCTTTGTCTGAACCATATCAGTGTTTCCAGAGTAACTAATCTGCCTCATTAGCTTCTACACAGGGAGAGGGCGTGAAGAAGGAACATGAGATTTGTTAACAGCCTCTAAATGAAGCCAAACAGGAGACAGAAAATGGAGAGAATGAAGTGATTACGTGGGGATTCTTTTCAATTTCTCTTGCCAGGGGCAAAAGGTGGCTCCGAATGCATTAAGGACGGGAGATGCAAATGAGTCTTGCAGGATTTCTCAAAGGAGCGGGCTAATAAAAAGTTTATGGCAGCCCTACACCCCATCATCATTTTTATTCTTCTTTACTTACTTTGCTCAATTTGCCATTTTTATTAAGTTGTCCCCTTCCTGCTCCCTTTCAAGGGCTTAATGGCTTATGTACATGGAAATGTCGCAGGCAGGGGTTTGCGGAGAGGATGCTATTAAAACCGGATTGCATAATGCTTTGGCATTTGCATGCTGGCTAAGGGAGCGGAAATGCCAGGAATAGGTGAACTCAGGACTGTGTGAACATTTATACACACAGGTCTCACCGTGTGTGGTGTTCATCGCTGAGCGAGCTACACCCCCGGCTAAGGTTACGGACACAGGGGGCCGTGCCTGCCAAATGTGGCAAGTCTAAGTTTTTTGCTTTTTCTTAAAGTGGATAGTCTATCTTCATGTTCAAACGCACCCGCTTATCTTCATAAAAACCATGTAATCTTTGTGAGTCATATTCCTAATAATATAATCAAGTTTGCCTCTACTCATGACTACTCTGGGACTTTTATCAATACCGTGGCCACAGACTCACAAGTTCCAAAACCTTGGTCAATCAATCCATCGGTGGTTGTTTAATATTTTCAGGCAATTCTTTTAGAGTATTGGCTTTTTCTCAATAACACAATCTATCTATCTATCTATCTATCTATCTATATGTATAGATATCGATATGCATATATAGATATGGATATATTATATTTAGATACAGATATGCAGATATAGATATGTTATATACAAATGCCTCCACTGACTGCCTAGAAAGGAAGTATTAGTCCTATGTGTGCATGTTCTCACTGGCATAACGTACAGCCAGTTATATTCCAACACGAAGGATTTGTGATAATTTCGACAACATATGGAAAGACAGGATTTCCAATGCCTTCCTCTTTCTAAAGATCATACATTGCAAGAAGTGTTTATAAAATAAAAATCAGTATACTATGTCCCATCTTACAAGTCAAAATGACCTGTGAGAAAGGCCATGAATACATGTCTGACATACAAAATAAATACCTTGTTAAAAATCTACTGATTTTAAGTATGTTTGTAATGGCTTTGTAGTTTATGTAGTTGTTTTTAAAATTAGGTAGAGAGATGATAAGTGGATATAGATGGATGGATGGATAAATGGATGGATGGACAGAAAAAGAGATATAGATAGACAGACAGAAGGACTGAGTATTTGCATTGGATAGACTCCAGCACGCTATCTATGACCCTGCATAGACAGACAGACATAGACAGACAGACAGACAGACAGACAGAATGACTAGTATTTGTTCTGGATAGAATCTAGGGTGCTACCTATGATCCTGCCTTCTACTTTTCACACTCTTGAGTATTCCCTTCCCAATGTGAGTGAGACTTTTGACATGCTTTTGTATTCTAAAAAGTATACATATTAAATTTATATCCTAAAAAAACTTATTTGCTTGATTTCAACTTTGATGTACACTGTATCTTCTCCTCCATTTATGCATATATATTTTTGCGGCTTTTTAACTTAAATGCATGCCTCTGAGATTTATTTTTATTTTTTATATTTTGTTTATTTATTTATTTTTGAGACAGAGTCTCACTCTGTTGCCCGGGCTAGAGTGCCGTGGCGTCAGCCTCGCTCACAGCAACCTCAAACTCCTGGGCTCGAGCGATCCTCCTGCCTCAGCCTCCCGAGTAGCTGGGACTACAGGCATGCACCACGACACCTGGCTAATTTTCTTCAGAGATTTAGTCTTATGGGCAAATACAGACCTCGTATGTTTCAATAGCACTGTACAATATTCAACTATATGTATGAACAAGATATTGTTTTTTCCCATTTCTCCACGGATGTACATTTGTGCTATTTTTAGTTTTTCACTGTTTAAAATGAGGAAATATGCTCTTGATGGGTGAGGGTTTGAGTTGGAAATGGAATTTCTCAGTGGACAATGCAGTGAGAGAGTTCTAAGAACTGATGTGCTGTTTTTTGGAGGGCTCTACTCCTAGGAAGAGGATAACAAAGCCACCGAGAAGATGTAGCTTCCCATATGTGGACATACATGGTCATGGAAGGAGTAATGAATACAACATCCCGATGTGGATTCCTTTTCTATTATAGATACATGCTTTGTGCTACACATGCGTATACTATGCATATAGAGAATATGAGAGCCCAACATGAAATAGCTTGCTTCAATGTCATTGAGAGAAAAGAAGCCCTAATAATGTCAATAATAAACATAGAACGCACAACCAAATTTAAGAACTGCTGGCTCAAGCCAACAGTCTCTATAGAAATATGCTATATATGCATATTTATCTATTATAGGAAATGGGAGATTCCTTTTCTATAAGAAAGAAAAGGAATCTCCCATTTCCTATAATAGATAAAATTCCTTTTCTATAAGAAAGAAAAGGAATCTCCCATTTCCTATAATAGATAAATTTGGAGAAGGGGTCACCAATTTTCATTTAAAAGACTTTTCACATTTTCCACTCTGAACTTTATCAATATTCACTATAAGTCAAATATTCTATTGGGCTGATCTACTCCGTAAGTTCCTTAAGGCTAGACATATCCACTGCATTTTTATAGCAGTAATGATGATTATGGTACTTTTCACACAAAATGTACCCTCTAAATTGTGCATTTATAAGTTTTTTTCCTACAGAAATTATATTTGGCAAAACAGTGATGTCTACCATTTTATGAATGATTGCATTTTTCTTCATTATGAATTTTTTTTGGTAAAATAGAGAACCAACTGCAGTCACCACAGCCAGGATGGTTTGCACAATCACTGGTTCTGTTTACCGTTTTCTGTGAGTTATACATTTTCTCTACATGGATGCCTTTCTGTTTTATAATTTTCTGTTGGTCAAAGAGAAAATCAAATATTTCTCCAATGAGAAAGGAAATTCTAAAGGTATTGTTTTCAGTGTGTCCTGGATTCTTCCTCAAGCATCTTATTGGACATTCAACAAAATGAATCATTTTGATACTGCAAAGAAAATTTTCGAAGAAACCTACTGGGAACCTGCCAAACTGATGAACCACTGTGATTTTTCAGGTCTGGGCTTCTGCAAAGAAAGTCTCGATAATAAATGAATAGCACAAGAGCCTTGTAAATCATTAATCTCCCCATCAGCTTTCAAGAGATACAAGATCTACGAGCCGTTGCCATGGTGTCTTGGGGTTTACGCTGTCCACATCAGGCTTGAGTTTGTAGCCTCTCATCTCCTGCTAACTCCATGAACCTCACCGTCATTCCTGTCAAGATCTCCCCACGGCAGCCACCATAACTGTGACAGCCATATGCCCAATAAATATTTTTTATTATAAAGACAGAGAAAAAGTGGGTGATCAATAACTTTTAATTTCTGCTTAAAGATGAAAAGACATATTTGACATCTGAAAACAAAAAATCGTCATGGTTTAAGCCAGCGGTCCTTAAATTTGGTTGTGCATTCTGTATTTATTATTAACATTATTGGGGCTTGTTTTCTCTCAGTGACATTGAAACAAGCTATTTCATGTTGGATAGATAGCAGAAACTTCAATATGCAGTTTCATCTGAGCTGTGGGACCATGCCATGCTGCTCAGAATTATCAAGGAGAGATTGGACAGTCATATACAATGCAGAATTGACTCTGCTCCCCCTTTTTCAGTAATCTGATTTATTTTTTTCTCCTGGAAAATCAAGCCATAAACTCTACCCTTATCTTATAGGTCAGTTTTTTTTTTTTTCAGGGAGTGTTGTTTACTGATACCTTAAGATTAGAAAGAAAAGCTTTGAACTGGATTTCTTTTTTAAAAATTGCAATGGTATTGATCACAAATTATTTTATTCATCTTCAATATTGATGAGTAGCAGTGTGCCATTGAAAAGCTTGCTTCCTTCTAATGATAATATCCTTTAAAGGTTATATTTCAGTCAGGGTGTTGTCCTTTTACTATAGATCAAATAAGTTTTCTTGAATTCAGCTTCAGTGGTAAAACCCTTAGTTTTTCCTTCAGAGTCTATAAAATGTTTCAGGAAAACATGATTTAAGTTCAAGATGTACTTATTCTGGCAAACCAAAATAAGTGTGTGTGTATGTGTCTATGTAACACTATATAAACAATCAGTATGTATGAATAAATAATATCACATACATATGTGGGTATGTGTGTGTGAGATATACATATAAATATGTGTACATACATATACATTATATATAATATATGTATATAATATGTATAATATGTATTATATAATATATGTATATAATTTATATCATATATAATATATAACATATTAATAATATATAATATCTATATAATATATGATTATGTATTATATAATATACATTATATACATACACATAATATATATTATATACATTGTATATGTATAATATATGCAACCCACTGTATTCAAGAAATACAAACTTGACGACAGGTATAATTACATTACAGTTTCATGGCTTGAAATTAGCATGGTTTTCCACCACCACAAATTATACAAATGCTGTTACGTAAAAGAAATATGAGATTTTCTGTGAAAGGTTCAGGATTTGCTATGGTCTAAATGTTTGTGTCTCCCTTCACATTCATATGTTGAAATCCTCACCCACCAGGTGATGATATTAGGATATATCACCTTTGGGAGATGACTAGGTCTTTGGGAGTTGTATGGGATTAAAGCCATCATAAAAGAGACTCTGGAGACCTGTCTCACCCCTTTCACCATCTGAAGAACCAGGAAGTGATTCCCCACCAGACACAGCCTCTACCACGCTGGGATCTTGCACTTCCAGCCTCCAGAGCTGGGAGCAATAAACGTTGGTTGTTTACAAGTTATCCTGTCTACGGTGCTTTGCTATAGCAGCCTGAATGGATATAAGACAGGGACAGTTCCTGGAAGCCACAGGGATATTTGCTCACCATCAGCCCCTTACCTGAAGCCCTGTGCTTGCCTCTGTTCCTTACACTGAAAACGTCCGTGTCTTCTGTGGCAAGACAAACTGCAGAATATTTTAGGATATCAGAAAAGGGAAAAAGGGGAGTTAATAAATGATGATGGAATGCAAAGTTGTTTCTCCAACAAATTATTGCTTTTGTAAATCAACATATTAAATGTTGAGTACAGTGAAATGAATAATTCTGATGTAGATTTAACATTTGGTAATAACAGTCCACATAACAATAATTAATATAATTAACAATAGCAAAATATCATCTGTGTGCCTCCATCCAGCTTAGTAACTGCAACAAAACTTTCCCCCAAATCCATCCTGTCTTCTGTTCCCCTTAAACTTCGTATCTACCTGAGCTTTGCATTTCTGTATCTGTTTTTGTATCATTTATAACTGAAAAGTATCTCCAGACTCATTTACAAAGTTGCCAATGTTGTGAGAAATAATTCCATTTAGATATTTCTATTTGATCACGTAATTGTTAAATGAAATCGCATCAATAAAATCCATGTTAGTTACAGACCAAAGAGACTATACATTCAGAGACTATAAATCATAACAGTCAAATACACCTGTTTCCAATTCAGCAAAGGCTTAAGAGAGACTTTCTAAGAATAACTTTCAGTTTGATTACTTAGAAACTTTAGGGATTTTCAGTGCTGTCAGTAAAGACTAGAAAAGATTCAAAAAATCTTCTCAGACATTCAAAATTAATTTTCCTAGACATTCAAATCTTCCCACACCTTCAAAATTATTTTTCTGTGCACTATGCAGTTCTGTTGCATATTAGGAAAAAGTATGTGCTTTATGTTAACATTAAGCACAATCTATGTGCACTCCACTTCGTGCATTGCGGTGAAAGATAAATATTTGATTGCTTCAGAAATTCATCCTTGATCTGAAACCACATTCTGAAAATATTGGCTGAGGATAATAAGAGGTGTATAATCATTTTCTAGGTGGTAGCAGTGGCTGCCTTGGGGTCAGGGAGTCCCACCAGTAACATTTCACTTCCTAAGAGATCTGACTTTCTGTAAATGATTCCCAATGCAATCAGGTGAGCACCAAGACAAGAATAAAATTGATATGGTTTCTGCATGATAGATAACTTACATCTCTGTGTGGCTACCTTCCGTGTTCCGTAACAGTATCCCATAAGCACATTAAAAGGAAAAAGAAATGATACTGGATACATGCCAACTGACCCTGCTGGAAAGTCAGGAAAAAAAAAGTCATTTAAAAAACAATGATCTGAAGTCATTTAATGTAAGGATATAGAGCTCCACACACTTGAATATCCACTGAATTCATTCCATAAAATAGATTGATTAATAAAATATTTTTGACTAAAAAAACCCAAAACAAATGTAGGAATATACTGTTTGCTTCTAGTTAGTTCACAGTAGAGGGTGTACTTTCATATATATGTATATATATGAAATACAGATATATGTATATCTCCGGAAGTCAGACACATTCAAGAATTGAGTCAGAAATAATTAGGAGCAAAGGAGGAGACATTTCCACGGAGTTTGCCTTGTGAGTTGGTAAATGAACTTAGGGAATTGTAATTTGGTCTATCTTATTACCATGGGAAATGTCTTCATTGATCATGTGAAAGAGGGTATTATTGAATATGCATGTCCAGATATTTCTCTGCTTCAATCCCTAATGACTCACCCATGGTTTGCTTAGCAGTAACCGCGGATGACTCAATAAAGTTCCATGCTATGATTGACTAGAATTTTACAGGCAAATTGGCCTTTACTGGGACCTACAGTTTAGAGTCAAAATGCAAGCTTAGTGAATCTACATAGTAGCTCAACACTGCGCCCAGAGAGGTGAAACATACTGAATGTTTTTTTTGAAAAGATGACAGAGGAAATATAAATGTAGCAATTCGGAATCTCCTGAAGGTTCTTGATAGTTACAGCAACGCGAAAAAGGGAATTTTTAATAGAGTAGAGGCTTGCAGGTAGACACAGTGTAGTATCTAGTGTCCTCTTGTCAATATTCTGAAATCTGGTCATTTATCATTTTTAAGAGTCAAGGGTCAGAAATTTTCTTATAGTCATACATTATCATATTAGTTCACAAATAACTACGAAATGCATGATTATTATTGTTTTGTTTAGTATGCATTTCTCCTTGAAGAATCTATTTTGATATCCAAGAGAGTATGCCACAGGTAAATCCCACATTGTGTAATGGTATGAACTTACATTTTCATAGAATCCTACAGTTTACCAAGTCCTTTCAGTTTCTTTGCTCATTAGAAACATGTGCTTCATGTGCACAGATGGAAGTAAAACTCAACAGAAACCAAGCAGGTGGGAGTGGGGAGGAGGGGATGGGTAAATTCACACCCAATGTGTACAATGCACACTATCTAGGGGATGGGCACACTTATGACTTGGACTCAAACTGTGCAAAATCAATTCATATAATCAAAATGTTTGTACCCCTATAATATTCTGAAATTAAAAAAAAAGAGTATCTGGTATTTCTAGGAGATGACAAGGGATGGTGAAAGTACAACTTGAATGTCTTAAAAAAATTGAATGCATATATAAAGTCGTAAAGGGTTTCCAGAAAGTAAAATGTTATGAGTCTTGTTTAAAATTACTGTAAGACTCAATCTAATAAAAGCTATAAAATATGTGAAAAGTTTGATTAAAAAAAGAAACAAAAATCAAAGGAGAGAGAGCAAGTTCTATGGTTTCTCATGCATACAACAGAACTGGGGATTTTACCAGGGTTTCTTGATTAAAAATATAAATAACGATGTATTAGTTTAGGTTTGTCCTGTCTTATTCAGTATAATTGCCCTGCCAGGAAAGAGCCAATGATACTGTATATACCATATATAACAAATTTATACCCAAGAACAAAGCTTCTTGGATGGTGGGATGGAAATTTCATCCAAAGAAACAGCAAGAAAACAACATGAGCACTTTTCTCGACATTTACTTTCTACATTATTTCTGGAAACTAGGCATGTGTTTACATAAAGAAGAGCAAATGAGAACAGGAGAAATCTGAAAGAGGTGTTTTAAAATAATTTTTATGACACCCATGAATATATACATCCTATAATATAAAGTATTATAGTAAATAAAAGTAATTTTCTTTGCAAACATTGTTTGAAAGCAATTTAAAATAATATATTGAACATTAAATCAGCATGGCACATATATATGAATTTGTGTGCGTGTATATATATATGTATATATTTGTGTGTGTGTTTTGTATGTGTGTAATAAAACTGAACAGATCGAAGAGAAAAACATATTTTCCTAACAATCTCTGGCTTCTCAAAAGATTAAATCTAAGTAACTTATTCTAATGAATAATTAAAGGAGAACAAGAGATATTATAAATACTAGTGCATAACTGTTCTTATACGATTGTCAGAAGAGTCTCATTAAGACCTATTTTAAGATGTTATTACTTCAACTTTTTAAAATACATGATTTAATGAAATTATACAATTGTCAAAACTATTATTATCATAGATTGTGTTTTAGATAATGAAAATAAGGTTTTCATTCTTGTTTATACTTGATAAACACAATGGTATGGTTTGCTTTCCTGATGACGTTTTTTTCTACTTAAAATACATTTCAAAACTTAAGGGCTGTTTACATAAAATATTGGAAATTAAAGTAGTTTTCAAACTCCAAAACAATTTCTAACGTAATTGCATGCAATTTGCCTTGTTCTAATTAGACTGTGTATAAGATGTTCAAAGAACACAAAGAAGTTTAGTTTCTAAGATGTCTATATCAACTTGATATTATCACTGTTACATTGAACAAATCAGAATCCCATGTGTGATCAAAGGAAAATTTGACATTGTCTTCAATCCAATTCTCTGGGCTACAACATTTTCCCTATTTTGGTTATATGTGTCAGCTTTTGTGGTTACTCTTAGATTATGCAACAAACAAATAAAAAATGCTTTGATTTCCTTGTAATCCTAAAACACAATCTTATTTTATTTTAAAATATCAGATTCTTGTCATGCTCAATAGTGTTGTTTTATTTACATTGAAGGTTTTTCCCATAGTAAGTAGGCAAAGAGGAGAGAACCAGCTTATAGCTCAGGGTATTGGCATAAAAATTTATTTGCCAGGATTAATTCTGGATGATCGCCTGAGATTCAGGAAGATCTCTCTGATGTGGAAAGTGTTTCCTCTTTCTGATCAAACAAAGCTGAAACACAAAAGTGAATTGAACTGATGAACAGGAAATAGGCTTGAGTGATCTTTATATGTTGGAAAATAAGAAAGAGTAATTGTTTCCCCATCTTTGCAATTGTGAATTGTGCTGCTACAAACATTCTAGTACAGATGTCTTTTTTATAGAATATCTTTTGTTCTTTTGGGTAGATGCCCAGTAATGGGATTGCTGGATCAAATGGTAGTTCTACTTTTAGCTCTTTGAAGTATCCAAGTGCCCATCAATACCTGAGTGGATTAATGGTACATGTATACCAATCCTGAGTGGATTAATGTGGTACATGTATACCATGGAGTACTGGTAAAAAAAAAAAATCACTATTATGATTTTCTAGTGTAGAGTTTCTACACTACAAAAGAATAGAAAATGGCAAAAGATCAGTGAACTTATCCATAAAAATATCTTCAAGTTCTCAGGCTCACTAGTAGTCATGGAAATATAAATTAAAATACTAACAGGGGATTTTAATCTATGATATTGGAAACAAACATTTTCTATAAAGCAGCATCCTGAAGAAGGAAAAAGAGCCATCTCATATATTGCTGGAAAGAGGGTCAATGATTGCCATATTCCTGGAAAATAATTTGGTAGAGTGTATTAAGTTAAAAATTGCCAGAGCCCCCCCTCCAATAGATATATTTTACGTAAACTTTGCAAAAATAATTGCATGAGCATGTGAAAAGATGCATACCAGAGACATTTAGTAGTTAATGGGTACAATGCATGTTATCTGGCTGAAGGATACCCTAGACCCAATTTGATCACTACACAACCTATACAGGTAACAAAATTGCACATTGAGCCTATAAATTTACATAGAAACATCCCCAGAGCTCTACAATGGGTTGTTACTAGGTCACAATTGAGTCAGTAATGAAATAGCAGACACCCATATGTGTGTGTGTGTATTCGTGTGTGTGTGTGTGTGTGTATTTGTGTGTGTGTGTGTGTGTGTTAACTACGCACACTTGAAAAGTACAGCAAAGTCCACATCAGATTGTTACCACTGGGTATTTTCGGTGGGGCAGTTTTAAGAGAATTCAGTTACATCAAACTTACTGTACTTTTTAAACAGTGGTGAGGTTACAGGCTCTTTTTTTGCAATGAAAAATAAGTTTTCGTTAATAATTTACTTTCAGCATATTTTTAAGAAAAAAAGTCTACTGTAACTTTTCAGATGAAAAAGTAAGCTATTTCAGAGGCGTTATAAATAGAGCAAAAGGGAGTTATTTAAACTTTCCATAGATATGGATTCAGAAAGTGATTGCTATTGAGTAAAAGGCAAGGAAGGATGTTGAGGTGAATTTGCTTTCTCTGTTACTTAGCCGGGGGAACGAGCCAGGCTAGGAAGTGCTTTTCGTAGGAACTAAACTGTCATGGTTTAGAATTTTTAATTGGATTTTCTTGTGGTACATTCAGGAGGGAATTCTCTCAGGCAATTAAGCAGAGAGTTTTAACTGAAATTTCAGTTTTAAAGGAAAACGCTTTCTGGAAAATACAGCAGTAAGGTTTCTTCTGCACCTGCCCTTCAGCTACAGCAAATAAAAACACAAACGTCATCTTTTACGTTGGTCATGTGATTTATTTTTCCTATTAAAATACAGAACCTGCCTTTAAGATTATCTTGAAAGTTTATACAGTTTTTATAAGAACTATGACCTTTGCTTTAGTAATATTGAAACAAAAATCATGGCACTTAGCGAACGCAATGGGATAAAAATTAGTAAGCAATTTCCCAGAAAATCGGTCATATAGTTCAGAAGGATTGAATTAAATACTTATTTGGCCAATGGGTGGAATCAGTTTTGCCAATGAACCAGGGGTTATTCTAAGATTATTTATGGTTGAAATGGCTGATTTGCCACAACTGCTATTTTATTATAATTATTTTGTAATAATTCTGTATCCTCAGACAAATGTCTTCCAAGGGCTGAGGAAGTTTTGAGTATCTCATATAATTAATTGTTGGTGATTTAAGGGCTTTTATAATGAAGGAATATGAAAATACCACCGGGAAATGTTGATAGCTACAACAGAATGTTAGGTTTATTCCCTAACACCCACCTATCCCACGGGAGAAGGGTCACCTTGACAATCGACGATCCATTGATCTATCAGATCCCCAGCAGTTTTCTCTAGGTTTATATGCAACGATTTTTTTAAAAAAATCCTGATCCATATATTATTTTTATTTCATGAAAATTTTCTGAGATTTCCCCTATTCATTAACCTAGCAGGTGTGAATATCTCATTGGAGTAGCAGACAACAGTAGCTGCTGTGCCCCTAATGAAACGGATTCCTTAACCAGGCGGCCTCCAGGGTTCTACAGTCGTGAAGATATTAGTATTAAACATTCTACCTTAACAGTGAGCAGGGGCCATCTTGGTGAGAATGTTGGTCCTTCCTTCCTTCCCTCTTTCCCTCCTTCCCTCCCTCCCTCCCTCCCTCCTTCCTTCCTTCCCTCCTTCCCTCCTTCCTTCCTTCTTTCCTTCTCTCCCTCCCTCTCTCCCTCCTTCCTTCCTTCCCTCTTTCCCTCCTTCCCTCCCTCCTTCCCTCCTTCCTTCCTTCCCTCCTTCCTTCCTTCTTTCCTTCCCTCCCTCCCTCCCTCCCTCCTTCCCTTCTTCTTTCCTTCCCTCCTTCCTTCCTCCCCTCCTTCCTTCCTCTTCTCCTTCCCTCTTTCCTTCCTTCCTTCCTTCCTTCTTTCCTTCCTTCTTTCTTTCATTTTTTCCTTGTTCTAGTTGTAAACTCTTTTGCCACATAGTAATTTCAGCATATTGCCTTTAGATGAAATAATACATATTTTACATATCAGCACTCCAAATTCTGGGATATGAAATTAATTGATCACATAATTAAACTCCAGAGAAAGAGAATTTCTGCTAAGACAAATACATATTTTCTTCATCAGATAATAAAAAAGTACATATTTCTGCATGGTTCCATTTTGGGATTAGCTTCAAGAAACTCAAAATTCTATATTCAGTAGTGTGAATTATTACAGTAAGAGAATATTCTATACTCTGGACTTGCTTTAATCTGGTTTGGTTTTAGTGACCGTCTTTTAAACTATGGCTAATTGGGGGAACCAGAAATCCACAATCACTTTTAAAATTTTTATATATATACAATAATATATAATTACATATGAAACTATATATCATTACATATAATACAATTACATATTGAATTTTATAAATATGATGTCTCTATATTTATATGTATTAAATATGTAATTATTTATAATTATATATTATATGTTATATATTACATGTACATGTATATATGTTATATAGGCATATAATTATAACTACATATATCCCATACATTTATATAACTATATAATTGTAATATTTATACAGAAACATGAATAAAACACATGCACATATTTTAATAAATAGATGTGCATATAATCACATATGTGTACAGGTGAAATAGATGTGTATATATGACCTCCTGGGGCTCTTATGAATGTCAGTGAGTTTTAAAAGATTTTTCTGTGTATTTCAAAAATAATTTCTGACCGTTCCATTAAACTTATCAATAACCAATGTATCTTGTTACTACCAAACCATTCACTAGGTGTCGATTATGTTCAATTTCATTTTGTTCATCCTATTCATGTTGGTCCTCATCCAAACTCTCTGAAGTTGGTTATGAATTCCTGGAACCCAGTGACCACATTCCCCTCTTTTTAAATAACTACCAGCCCTGTGCTTTATGTGATGTCTTCACTGAGTACACACGACTAAGGTTGATTCTTGTAACTCTTTTCATGATTTTAGGTGTCACAAGAAAGCAGCACAGAAAGATGAACTTGACTTTTGTGAGCTTTACCATCGACACTCACACACAAGACTCTGACGAGACAATTTGCATGCATGAATGTTTCTTTCTTTTTCCCCATAGGATTAATCGAATGTATTTGTGCATTCACTGTTTTGCATCCATCCCTTTTCCGTATTTTCAGTAGAACGTCTTAGAAAGGATTAAAAATGACATTGAGCCTCTTTAAAAATTACAAAAAATTCATTTCAATAAACACCATGTTTGAATGCATTGCTTCCTCTGTGATACTATTCCATGGCACAGCTTAGGACAGAACAAGTCAATATTTATTCTATGACAGCCATAAACACTTCAAAGAAAGTCCTTCATGTGATAAAGATACAATATGTTCAACAGTGATGGTTTTGTAATCAGAAGAGAAGTAGGGCAATTACATCAAATATTTGTTTGTTTCATGATAAAATTATAGGGTTATTTATCTCAAGGGAGTACACGCTTATTTCTTTCTAATCAAAGCCTGTATTTATTTATAACCCTCTTTCATATTCAAGGATATTGCTGATGGGTTTGTTCTTTGATTGTAAATTATCGATGCACATTGTGAAGCCGTCATTGCTACCCAGGGACATTTGCAAAATAAATTTTAGGAAAAGAGCCTAACTCTTTTCCAATCCTTAGCTTCCCACTCTTCCCATAAGTGAGATCCTAGTTCTGTTTTTGCTTGCCTAAGATTTGAGAGAAATTCCCTGCCGTGTAGTACTTTGATAGATCCTAGAAGAAACTCTGCACTATAAATCCCATGCATGAGACTCAGAACCTCCATATTTTCATTGCAATCTCTTCATGGACTTGTCACATCCAGCCTGGAATAGTAGTAATTAAGTTCTTTAGGAGTTTAACCTCTGATTGTTGGTTTTCCAACCCATCTGTCCTTAAAATCTAAAGTCCACATAGTTCCAGGTAACTCTCCTTGTCATCTAGTTTAAGTTCATATTGACAAGACAATGCGAACATCAAGCGATGTTTGGAAACATCAAGAGATGTTTCCAACTTTGGGCACCAGGCAGGAAAATATCCCAATTCCGTCAGATAGACACTTCCATAATGGTGCCACCCTTTCATCTGTATTTTCATAGCCTGCACATCTACTCAGTACTCCATTTTCCTTACTTAGTTTAGAGGAATAGACTTCATCCCCACGCTACCTGGCTGAAGTCCTGAAGTCTCAATTCTACCAGTAGGGTCTGCCTTCCAAGAATTAGCACCTTGTCTTTTTACCAGCTGGCCCTTTTGTGGGTTGATTCTAGACACAGAGAGGCCATCACAGTCTCTGGATACCCAATTCCAATTCTACATGACCCCTGAAGATCTATGGCTCTCTCTGAACTTGGCATGAATCCAGCATACCTGGGGAGCTTCTTAACCATGCAGGTCCATGTGAATCACTCTCCAATAATTCTCATCTGCCAAGTCTGCAGTGAAAAGCCAAGGAATTGTATATTTTAGAGGCTCCAAGCAATTCTAATGGAAGTAACCTATATGCCAAATCTTAAGAACAGCTGGTAGATAATGTCACCATTCTTCTCTCACACGGTAACCTTGAAAATGAACACTGACCAACATATGTACCCAAAATCACCATATTCAATCACCTTGATGACTGCCTCACTTTTTGGGAAGTTGCAATCTGTTTTTGAAATATTAATAGTTAAGATATCTCCAAGTTATGAACTGTTGCCGTTTTTGTTTGACTGTTGCTTACATCAGAGAATTTTTGGTTACCCAGCACTTTTCAGTGAAGTTGTCGTATCTTCATTTCCATCACACAGGAATAAAACCATTCTCATATTTCAACGGGTGGATTGAAATCAGACCGCACCATGGACGTGCTTCCTAGGGAGTGCGTGGATAATTCCTGAATATCCACAGCACCTCATAGTTTGACTGGACCTAGCTGATGACTTATGACTCTAATTTGGAGCGTTAGATGCAATGCTACCTGCTATTTCTTTCAGAAGGTGATATGCACATGTGGGTGGAATGAAATGACATCGTCTGTCAGTGGTCACTTTAGTAAAACGAACAGATTCTCCCCAATTTGGGACAAATGCTATGGAGTCAGGGAGACTTAGAGAACATCTATTCCTTTACCCACAGTTTGCAGATGAAAAAGCCAAATTCAAGGGCACATCCGTAATCACAAGTGCCACTCATGGAGACGTGCGGGCAGCTGATTGTAGGTAAGGATGCATCCATCCCACTGGGCGGACATCACACCTGCATCTAGGTGTGACTGACCTACAGCCACACCTGAGTTCTGCAGGGAAATGGACGTGTCTCCTCTTCCCTCTGCCTGTCAGTTTCAGCTGGTGCCGACATCACATCCATCTTCTTGAAGAAGTTCCACAGCAAAAGACACGAGTCATATTTATCAGTCTGTGGCATAAAGGAATAACCAACCATTCACTCTCGAGAGCACAGCCAGTGTGGCGGCACATAGATAAATCTTGCTGCATCATGGCGCATGGAGGAGGCAGGGATTGGTATGCAAAGATTCATGGATGCATGACACTTTACTTGCATGCTTCCATAGACATATTTATTCCAATGGCTTCAAAATATCAAAAGTTGAGAGAATTAAAAATTATAGGCAAACAAATACTTCCATATCTGACAACCAAAGAGAAGCCAGAATCATCCCTTTTTTCCTCAATAATTATAAATTATTGATATTCTTTCTATTAAAGTGTGATATTTGCAGTTTCACCAGAGTGCTAGCAGTGAGTTTTCCAAGGCAGCACATATAGTACCTTAACTTCTTGCTAATCATAATTTAAAATTTTGTATCATCTCAGAAACAGAGAGAAGCTAGGTTGTCACATGGTATGAATTTGTTCCATTAAGCCTAATTAAGCTGATGGAATGCTGAGGTTATATTGCCTTTTAAATAATGAGACCGCTTAGCCTTGGATATTAATAATTTTTTATTGTTTGTCTGAAGAATAACAAAACAAACAAAAAATAGTTGACAAACCAATAAAGAAAATGGCAAAACATTTATAATATAAACAAGACGTTTGATTTGGCCAAGGCTAAAGCTGTTCTATTTCAATACAACCCTGTTTTATTTCAGTTGGGATATAGGCTGAATAGCCAAATAAAACTATTTTAGCAAAATCACATTTTCCCATGAGCCAGATTTCAAGGAGACAGTATCCTTGAATTATGTCTACACCTCTAAATTTCTAAAACCACACTCTTCTTGTTTATAGTTTAAAACAACTGCAACCATTAAGGAATTCAATAACGTTTGTTTTAGAAAGAGTTTTGTAATGTCACCTGTCTCTATTTTATGTCTAGATACTCCTATGCTAGTACGTAGTCACTGCTTCTAAATAGCTCTTTTTAAATACCCACACGGTTATAGTGCATTTAATAAAAGACTGTTAAAATATACTAAAAATAGAGAGGAGAAATATGGCTGCAGAGTTTTGTAGAATGATTTGGAAGTTTTCTCTTAGGTGACTTAATTTCTCACAAAACTTCTGAGTTTTATGTCTATTGCTGTTTCAAAAATAACAATGAGAACATCTCACGTGTATGCATTAATAATCTCAGGATTATTAATGCATATAACGGAAATACAGAGTCTGCTTTGTATCAGGCATTAAAAGGTGGTGATTTTGACTATTCATAAATTACAATGTCCTTGTAAATTAATCAAAATGAAAGTGTAGTCTAGCTCTTCAAGGTGAATTTCTAAAGACAAAATATCTGGAACATCAAAAAGCAATGAAGTCAAATAGCTAAAGTGATTGTGATTTTGCTTTAAGGAGGAGGGGAGGATTTCAAAAAATCTAAGGGAAACATTTTTCTAGATTATCTGAATCCAGAGGCACTCTGCCCACGGCTATGAGAACATTTGTCTAAGGGGGAAACCTTCAACTCAGTCCCAGGATTGCTCTCTGTCCCAGGCAGGCGCATCTGCACTGAGAGCAATACTCTCTCATTTAAACCACTCAATCCGCTACGCATGGATTCATCAGAGAGCTATGAGAAAGTTCAACTACTGTTATATTGTAAAGGACCTCTATGTGCTGGGGAAGTTTTGGTTAGAGGGGCACTTTGTTGAGTGAGGATGTCTATTCTGCAGTAAGAATTTGCTTTAGGTCATGTGGCTGGAGTTATAGAGGCAGAAATTTTTTGCACAGTGAAAGATAGTGAAAGAACCAAAGCGTAATATTGTTGAGAGCCCCAAATGTTGCACGTGTGTGTGTGTGTGCGTGTGAGAGAGAGAGAAAGAGAGAGAGAGATCTGGATTCTTTTGAAACATTTCACTAACTTTAATTACTTAATGATAAATCAAAACAATGTATCAAAACATTATGACAAATATTAAACATTTTATACGCATACCATTTATACAAAATAATGGAAATCAAAAGATTCAGACCTTCCTATTTAAAAAAAAAAAATAAGGCTGATTTTCTCTCCCTGGTATGAAAACTGCAGGGATTTTTTCATTTCCACCCTAAGCCTAATTGCAATCCTTTTATGGGTAGAAATGCAATTATTTAGCAAGGGGTCCCACATCATTTAAGATTTCTGTGGTGGTGTCTGTATGTTTCCATCCATTTTTTTGCTTTCTATTTCTTTTTTCTTTCTTTTTTTTCTTTTCTATGATCTTAGTCCATGTGGCTGCTGTAACGAAATTCCATACACTGGTTTACAAATAAGAGACATTTATCTTACAGTTCTGGAGGCTGGAAGTCTAAGATCAAGGTGTGGCAGATTTGGTATCTGGTGAGAACTCACTTCCTGGTTCATAAAGGGCACCTTCTGTGTCTTCACCTGCTGTAGAGAGAAAAAGAGAGAGACAGAGACAGAGAGAAATAGCATTCTGGTGTCTCTTCTTCTTCTTATAAGGTTACTAACCCCAATCATGAGGCTCCACCCGCATGACCTCATCACGTCCCAAATTCCCCACCTCCTAACCTTGGCGGTTAGGATATCTGCATGCAAATTTTGGGGGATACAGATATGGAGACTATGTAATGTTATAAATAGTAACCCCAGATCAGAGCGCCCTGGAAATCCCAGAGTATACAACACAAGCCAAATTCAGGATTCAGTATCAGAGTTGGAACTGGAACCTGACTTTTTTTTTTATTATTATTAGAACAGTGACACCTCTGTTTCTTTGTCTTGGGCAACAAATCTTCCACTTAAGAATGAGGCTAATATATTATATTCTTATATGCTATAATATGCCGTATTATATTATGGCAATATGTAGGCATGTGTGAACATACACATAGTGATATAAAAATATATATATTAATATAATAGTTGGATGGTAGAAGTATAACTTGGCAATCAAAGTTCCAAAGATTAATTTGAATCAAAAAATTTATGATACTCATATAATATTCGCTAGATAATATGTGCAATGTTTGAATGATTATACAGAAAGATAATAATATTAAATGATGTTGATAAATAGCAACCCCCCTTTTTTTAAGGCAGGGGTTTCCTCTGTCACCCAGGGTGGAGTGCAGTGGTGTGATCACAGCTCACTGCAGCCTCAAACTCCAGGGCTCAAACCATCCTCCTGTCTCAGCCTCCCAAGTAGTTGATACTATAGGAACACACCACTGTACCCAACTAAGTTTTTTTTTTTTTTTAATTTTTTTGTAGAACCAGGGTCTTGCAAGGCTTGTCTCAAACTTCTGTGTTCAAAGCCATCCCTTTGCCTTGGCCTCCCAACGTGCTAGGATTGCAGGTGTGAGCCATCGTGCCCGACTGCAAACACATTTTTTTAACATTTATTTTATTTATTTATTTATTATTTTAACATTTACTTTTGCGTGATTCTTTTTTTAATTTGAACAATGTCGATAACTATTAAATTATACATTTGGTGCCAAGTTATGAGATGTACTCAAAACCTATCAAAGTCTATGCTTTATTGTTTATAATATTCATTTGGCTTGAATAATGTGTTGCCGGGGTAAGGAGAGACTGCCCGATCTCCCCTGGCCTCAGAGAGGAAATGCTAAAGAACCGAGATGTTGTTATTGTGGGGTACAGAGTACTCAGGTGTATTCTCTGTGCCTGCTGGGTGTGCATCTGATGCTCTAACCAGCAACAATAACACCGCACTCAGATGCAGATAGAGTCAGGCCCAGACCTCTCAGGCAAAAGAAACTATTCTGGATACGTGATCGCAACGATGAACAAAGCTGAAACACACACACAATGAATCCGCAGGAAAACACACACTTTTTATACAAGGCCTTCAGGGAAAATCCCCGTAAAACAAATTCTGCTCTATAATTCCCCCTAAAGAAACACACACAAAGGGAATGTTAGGCCATCTCTTGACCCTTTCAGATTGTAAAAGGAGGCTAATAAACGATGGCCGCTAATACTACCCACATTTATTCTTTATATTTTAATTTTATTTTTTTAAAATTTGAGAATATTACAGGGGTACAAGTGCTTTGGTTACATAAATGGCCTTTGTGTTGCCTGAGTCAAAGCTTCAAGTGTGTCCATCCCCCAGACAGTGCGCACCACACCCGTCAGGTCAGGTGTGACTATACCCATCCCCTCCTCGCCGTCCCACCTACCCGACACTCAATGAATGTTACTACTACCTGTGCACTTAAGTGTTGATCCAGGGTCTTTCAACCTCAGGACTGTTGACATTCTGGGCTAGACAATAATAACTCTACCTATCGCATTGATTTTTATTTCCACTAGATTTCTGTAGCATTTCCTTCCCCACTGTGACGAGCAAAAATGACTCCTGACATTGCCAAATATATCCTTCTAGGGTGGGGTACAAAACTGCCACTCACGGTTTTCAC
>VBSM01000631.1:3574286-3592795 GCA_008086735.1 Cheirogaleus medius | reverse complement strand
GGTAGAGAATATGTCAGATATATAAGGGAATGTTATGCAGCCATGAAAAAGAAGGACATCCTAGCATTTGCAACAACAGGAATGGATTCAGAGGACATTATGTTCAGTGAAATAGTCCAGGAATAGAAGGGCCAATACTGCAAGACCTCAAGTATATGAAGAGTTTAAATTAATCAGACTCATAGAAGCAGAGGTTATAATGGTAGCTGCCATGGGTGGGGGCTGAGGGAAATGGGAAAGTGTTGGTCAAAGGGAACAAATTTTCAGTTATGTGGGATGAATAAATCCTGGAGATATAATGTACAGCATGGTGACTATATGTAACAATACCGTATTGTAGAGTTGAAATTTGTTAAGAGAGTAGATCTTAAGTGATCTCACCACTGAAGGGATAGTGGAAGGAGGAGGGAGAGAAGGAAATGGTAATTCTGCAAGGTGATGGATCTGTTAATTAGCTTGAACGTGGTCACTGTTTCACAGTGTACATGTATATCAAAACATCAAGTAGACCACTTTACGTGCACACAATTCTTGTTTGTCGATTATATCTCAATGAAACTGAAAGAAATGTGAAACATCAGAGCATATCCTACACTTACAGAATTAGAGTCCGCATTTTAACTTGTCGTTCAAGGAACTTATTTGAACATTAACATTTGATGAGGGCTGATTTAAAAGAAACATCCTTTTCTTTTCTGTTCTTGCTCTTAAATTGAGACATGGTGATCAACACCTACTAGTTGTCTATCTTTGACAGAAGTGGTCGCCTTCTGTTCCCGTAAATCATGCTGTCTTGTGAAAGGTGATAACGCGTTCCTCTCACAGATTAGATACTGAAAAATTGCTGGACGGTTTTAATAAATCATCGATATAGTCTTGCTATCCACGATTAAAGATATATGAGATCAAACTAAGAATAGCTGACTTCATCAAAAAATGTCTAGATTGAGATAGCACATTGAATACCTGCCTTTGGTATTAATATTTCACTTTTGCTAATACATTTATGATATAAATAGTATGATGTATTTGTTTTCATCAGAATTTATACTGTTTTAGCCTATTATTTCTTGCTTTCATTCAGTATGCTAATTCGGACCGGGCGGTCAAACACCAGTATCTGTGTTGATCTGTCAACTACAGAGGGTTATTGGTGTGGATGTCTGAAATGATTTTACAATCAATCCTTTAAGCATCAATTTGTTGAGTCAGCCAGGCCAAGGTCAGTGCCTATATTTCTATTTCTTTCCTTGGTTTTGTCAGGTACCAGAGAAGTTTACTTAATGGGCCACCTTTAAGAAATATGAAATACGTATCATTTTTCTGTTGTTTTTGTTACCAAATAGTAATTCTATAAACACCTTCTGTCTATAGGGAAGAAAGCTATTACGGCTTTTTGATTTTACACAGGGTCAAATATGTAAACCTGTAAGACATTTTCCTGGAGGAGTTTTGTACATTATTCAAAAGTCCTTTTCTCTGTGGCCGAATTTTCTCTCTCTGTATTGTAAAGCTGCCGTCTCCACAGACTCATCAACTGCCTTGCAACATGCATTAATCATTTTATGGGCATTCTTGATTCAGCCACTGCATGAAAAAAGGGAATAGACAGCAATCAGGAATTCTGAAAAGTATAAGAAATAATACACTTGCTTCTTCTATGTTTTAATGCAAATTTGTAATTAAAAATTGCAAACAGCCATGCAAATGTTTCACTAGGTTAATCCCTGTAGACAGTGTACATTGTTGTTATTGCAAATGTTTCTTATTAAAAAGAAACATTGTATGTCTTTTTGCTGTCAAATAGAAAAGTATTTGTTATGTCGAATGATGGTATTGCTCTTAGGTCCAGTATTGCTGAGCTAGAAATTTAAAAACATATTTTTTTTTCCTTTTTGTGATTTTTGCATCAGTTTATCTGTGAAAATGATAGTCACATTTCTTTATTTACAATTTATATATGTTTTTACCTGTGCTATCACCTTGCATGTAATATTGAACATGTTGCAAGATGATACATATGCTGGCTATGGTCCTGACTTTGAAGACAGAGATACTGTGTTTCAGTATCAAGTATGACCTTAAGGCGGGATTATTTTCCTTCTATTGCTAACATTCTAATTAATTTTCTTATTTTAAAATTTAAGGCTAGTATAAAATTTTAATTATTGAGTATTCATTTACTGAGATGAGCATTGTGATTTTGTTTACTGTGGTAATATTAGGAAACATTCATTCATTGTTTGGATAAATCTATTTTAATGATTAGAATACACGCATGACCCACATACAGATGCCATACATTATCAAATATATGACTATTTTATAATTGTACTTACATACCGGTTTATTAATAAGAGTGAAATATTTTTTTATTTGAGGGAAATGGACAATCAATGTGAATAGACATTTTTTTTTACTTTATAATTTATTTTTTTTCTTATTTATTTATTTATTTATTTTTTGCTTTTATTTCATCATATAATGGGGGTGCAAATATTGTTAGGGTTACATACATTGCCCCTCCCCCCCCTCCCCCCCCCCGCATGTCAGAGCTTCTAGCAAGTCCAGTCCCCAGGTGGCCCAGGCAAGGCACACATTATGTAACTCTACACTTCCTCCCCCCTCCCGCCTGCCCTCCATCCAACATAAGATTTTTTTTTTTTTACATTTTGGATACATTGTATATCTTTGCCTCTCCCTAACATTTTTTACCCCTTCACAAACACATACAAATAAATTTGATGCTACAGTTCTCATTAAAACTAAATAACACCATCTGGGGGATGGACACGCTTAAAGCTCTGACTCAGGTGGGGCAAAGGCAATATATGTAACCTAAACATTTGTACCCCCATAATATTCTGAAATTTAAAAA
This sequence comes from Cheirogaleus medius, assembly GCA_008086735.1. Lineage (NCBI taxonomy): Eukaryota > Metazoa > Chordata > Mammalia > Primates > Cheirogaleidae > Cheirogaleus > Cheirogaleus medius. The sequence continues at coordinate 3,589,917 of VBSM01000631.1, read as the reverse complement.
AATAACAAATTAATATTCTAGTGAATACATATATTTTCATAATACATTTTCTCATTACTAACATATTGGATAAAACATTGTAAATTTTAGGATTTTTCTCTTTAATTTATTCCAGTTAAATCTATATTGAATTCTGAAAGATGAATATAATTACAGCAACTTGAATCACAGAAAAATTCTCAAGAGTTTATGAACATCCCTAGCTAGGAACATAATGTAAAATATATAGTAATTCACTTCAGACTTTGAATAAAATTGCATTATTAAATTGGATAGCAATCAAATATATTTCTTCTTATAATGGAAATGTGTAAAGAACAAGAATTTAATGTATTTCTCCTTATAAAATATTGAGTATTGCAAGATAAAATTTAGGGAAGCCAAGTCTCAAAATATTCCATTGTTGAAATCAAATAAAACATTAAAGAAATAACAAAATGACATTTTTAAAATACCATGACTGAGAAAATATTTGCAAGCCATATATTGGACAAAGGACTAATACCTAGAATATGTAAAAAAAATAATTTAAAACTCAGTAGTAAAAGAAACCCCATGGTGTAGTTAAAAAATGGATAACAACCTACAGAATGGGATAAAATATTTGCAAACTATACATCCGATAAATGGCCAATACCCAGAATCTACAAAGAACTCAGACAAATCAGCAAGAAAAAAATAAACAAATCCATTTAAAAATGGGCAAAATACATAAACAGAAGATTTTCAAAAGAAGATAGACAAATGGCCAATAAACATATAAAGAATGCTCAACATCACTAATCATCAGGGAAATGCAAATTAAAACTACAATGAGATATTACCTTAACCCTTTTAGAATGGCTTTCATTAAAAATTCAAAAAACGGTAGGTGCTGAGGTGGATGTAGAGAAAAAGAAATGCTTATACACTACTGGTAAAACTGCAAACTAATGCAACATTTATGGAAAACAGTATGGAGATTCCTCAAAGAACTAAAAGTAGACCTACTATTGGATCCAGCAATCCCACTACTGAGTATCTACCCAAAGAGAAAGAAGTCATTTTGTCAAAAAGACATCTGCACTTGAATGTTTATTGTGGCACAATTCACAATTGCAATGATGTGGAATCAACCCAAGTCCCCATCAAGTTATGAGTGGATTAATAAAATGTGGTGTGTGGATACCATGAAGTACTACTCGGCCGTAAAAAGAAATGAATTAATGCCTTTTCCAGCAATTTAGATGGAGCTGGAGACCATTATCCTAAGTGAACTATCTCAAGAATGGAAAAACAAGCACCACATGTACTCTCCAATAATTTGGGACTAATCGATGGGCATACAAGTGCACAAAGAGAAGTAAAAGTCAGTGGAATTCAACAAGGGGAGAGGGTGGAACTGTGGAGAGATAAAAACCTACCTAACAGGTAGGAAGAACACTATTAGGGTGATGGGCACAGTTATAGCCCTCTCTCTTTCCTTCCTTCCTTCCTTCCTTCCTTCCTTCCTTCCTTCCTTCCTTCCTTCCTTCCCTCTCTCCCTTCTTCTTCTCTTTCTTTCTTTCTTTCTTTCTTTCTTTCTTTCTTTCTTTCTTTCTTTCTTTCTTTCATAGCTGCATTCAAGGCATGGGCTATCTTACACTTGGAAGGAAACATTTTGACACTTTTTTCCAAAAGAAACTAAGTAAAAGACTAAGATAAACCTAAAGTGTTAGGTTTGTCATGGCTATATATATATATATACATATATATGAGACACAAAAATATGAGAATCATGAAACTAATATTTCAGTGTAAGTATACGTTATTTTCTAAATCTTTTATTCTATTTATGATCTCACTGTTGGTGGAATATAAATTAGCACGGCCGCTATGAGAACAAGTATTGACGATCATTAAAAAACAAGAAGTAGAACTATTGCAAACTTTAGCATCCCTGCTGCTGAGTACCCAAAGGAAAGGGTATATACAAGCATGCTGCAGAGATAAGCTCACTTCCCATGTACTGCAGCACTGTGCGCAATTATCAAGATTTGGAATCAGCCTAAATCCCCATAAAGCAATCATAGTATGTATACACAAGGAAGTATTATTCAACCATAAAAAAAGAATAAAATCCTGTCGTTCGTGGCAACATCCATGAGCCTGGAAAACATGATGTTAAATGAAATAGGTCAGGCACAGAAAGTAAATACTGCGTGTTCACACTCATATGTGGGAGCTAAGCAAGGTGGAGTTTATAGAAACAGAGAGTAGAACTGTGGATATTAGTGGCTGGAAGGACAGGGAGAAGTTAGGTAACACACAGCTATGTGGCAGAAATTATTCCTAGTGCTCTATAGCATTGCTGGGTGACTATAACGTGCAACCGTTTATTGTATATTTTCAAACAGCTGGAAGGGAAGATTTTGAGTGTTCTCAGCACAAAGAAATTATAAGTGATTGAGGTGATGAATTAGCTCATTGCCCTGATTTCATCACTGCACATTGTATGCATGTATCAAAATGTCAGTATGCATCTAATAAATATGTACAATTAATACATGTCAACTAAAAATAAAAAGGAAAAAAAAACTGGTGTGGGTAAATGCACTGAATATGCATTTACCTTAAGTTATTCCACACACACATATTTATATACATATATTATATATGTATATATTATGTATATACATAGATATTTTATATATGTAGGTTGTGGTAGATGGGAGAATTTTTAACACTGTTCTTTTTATTTGTCTCTTTCTCTAGAAAATTCAATGGAGAGATAATATTCTGGTCAGGTGGTGATTTGGGGTCTGTTTGTTTAACATTTATATTATTGCCTTTTGGACTTGGTTCCACTTAATGCTTCTTGCCTAAATTGCTGTTTATGGGTAAAGAATGACTTAGAATATTAATGAGGGAGCTTCGTCTTTGAAAAGGAAAGTACCTAGTTGGACCTGAAAAATGTGAAAGAGAAGAATGTTACCTCTCGATAAAATGCTTGACTCTTAAGCTGAACAAATAAATTTACTAATTCCTCATCCTTAGAAATATCATAAGTGTCATTTAAAATTGTTGGTATAAGTAATAAAATCAAACATGAGCATCTTATTTTCATTTGTGGAAGTATCTGGAATCAAAACAGAGTCCCTTGTGTTAAAGACCCTGACAAATATAGCCAGGGCAGGCTATGAAGGGGGTGAGGAGCGGGGGTGCTCATGTACAAATCCCTGATGATAAGAACTATCACAGAAGACTCTGCAAAATCCACAGCCATGCACAAAGGCTATCGCAACTCTGCACATAAAATATCTCTGCAAGGACATTTGCTCAGCAACTCTCTGTCCAACCTTGGACTAGTGTCACTTTTGTTATTGATCCTTGCAGACAAGTTAATTATCTCAACAATTATGCATCCTCATTTTTCCTTTAAAAACTTTTGTTTTCCTTTACCTCCCTAAATATACACATACTTTACTATGGCAAATGTATATTCCCCTTGCAATTCTCAATCCAAATAAATATCTCTTTTTTTATAGTGAGTCTCTGTCATTTTTTTCCATGGCTTAGAGAAAATCTTTTAACTTTAAATGTCATTGAAGAAATTACAAAGAAAAAGATTGACAAATGTTTATATAAATATGTAACATTTCCATATATCTTATAAAATATATCAAAGCAAGTAGAAAAAACAATAGATTGAAAAATGCTTGCAGTAAATGTGTGAGAGCAAAGATTAATTTGTGTACTGTATTAAAGTCATATGCTGTGGATGGGAGGAAGTATTATTGTCCTATAGGTAATGGCTAAAACTTATGTGTAGAAAAACTTCCAAAAATGTATAGTATGCTATAAACATACATTAGGTTGACAAACTTTTACGTTCCTTTGATTCTGAAATTAAAGTGCTATAGTTGTATTCTAGAATTATTTATTCTATATTCTACATCAATTTTAAAAAGACATTTTAAGCCAGCAAAGACAAGAACACCCTGCTAACTTTACTTGGTCTAGCTTCCCAAAATCTAGTCTTCACCAATCATATGTCTTTCATATCAAGACTTATTCCTCAAGTCTTTCAAACATTGCAATATCTTTCAGGTCTTATCTTAAGCTCAGCGTGCTTCTAGCCACCAGCTGTTGATGTGGAGTGATTTGAATACCAATTACAATCCATTTTCTAATAAGAGCTGCTCTACAGATTGAGGAAGGCATTGAGCGATTCTGGTCTGTTGGCTTTTTATCAAACTGTCAAGGGCTTCATGTTTCTGGCCAGGTGCAGGGGCTTCCATTGGTCTATCGGGACACAAAATTCAGCTATGTTAGTATTCCAGGTGCCTTCAGCAGTGCTACGGGCTGAATTGGGTCCCCTTAAAATTTATAGGTTAAAGCCTTAACTTCCAATGGGATGGCATTTGGAGGTGGAGCCTTTGAGAGGTAATTAAGGTTAATGAGGAATGAGGGTACAGCCCCCATTATGGGGTGAGTGGATTTATAATAGGAAGAGATGAAAGAGTATGCACTCTCTCTCTCTCTCTCTCACACACACACACACACATACAGACCTCTCTAATACTTAGTAGTGTAGAATTAATTCACTACCAGATATTAAATGCATTTATTTCTGACCAGTTGTTCATACCTTGAATGATATCTGTATTCAAAAATGATTTTAAGAACAGACATTTTAAGCCAGGAAAGAGAAGAACACCTTACTAACTTTACCTGATAGAGCTACTGGAAGTCTAGTCTTCACCAATCACACATCTTTCATATCAATAGTTCTTCCTCAAGTCTTTCGGACATTGCAATATCTTTCAGGTCTTATCTTACACTCAGTGTGCTTCTAGCCACCAGCTAGAGCAAACGCAAACAATTTGGACAAAACCAAACCAAAAAAGTTTTCAATGCATACCTCCTGTTTTAATTTTCTCAGTGTGCCTAGGTCTTAGCTATGAGAGACTCTATATTCCGTTGCATCTTGCACACCCTTCCTTTAGAGCAAGTATGAAATAGGGATGGCACATGTTGATTATGTGTTTATCCAACTGCTGGATTTTGAAATATATGATGGAGGTGATCACGCTCAATTATATTTCACTTGTATCTACCACCCATCCTTACACATGTCAGAATGACCCTAAATATTTGTGAAAGGGACGATACAATGAATCAAATAGGAGGATACAAGAAGAGAAGTCAGCTCCATTATCAGGATGAATTGAATAAAATATGTCAATAAATATGGTTACTATCTTTTTTAAAGTGTTATTATTTAAAAAGAGGGGTTGGCAAAGCAAACACAAGGGACAGTGTGGAATGATTCTAGAGTGTCGATAATAATACATGCCTTAGTTGCAATATTTCTCTCTTAGAGTTACACAACCCATGCCTCGTTTTGCAGCCCATCTAACCCTTTCGGTATCAAAGATGCTATGAGCTCGACTGCCCAATCGTCCTTGAAATGCTAGCATCCCATTTTCCTCAAAAAGAGCACGTGAAATCTCATAGAAGAGCAAGCGTGTGAGACGAACCGCATTATATTCCTTAGCAACTTAATTTACTTTCTAATTTATCTTCACCTTTTAGTTTCTAATTAGATTAATTTGGCTCCACCGCAGGCATTATGTAAATAAAAGGTTTTCCTTTGGATGTGGCTTCGGGATTAATTCTGACTGGATACATTTCTCATTTCACGGGAAAGGACACGGAGTCAAATAGCCATTGACAGCCGGAATCGATAGCTAATTACTAGCAGAGTATTAGAGATACGCCGCAAAAGCAAAACGCTGGAGCGCTGCTTCCTAAGGAAATCCCAAAGGTAGTTTTATTATCATCTTCAGAATTTATTTTGTCAGTCCTTTGCACCACATCCTTTATAGAAACATCTCCCTGAGCATTCATTAATATTTTTTTCCTATGGCCATGAACAATTTGAAGATGGCCACTTAGCATGTTTTGCATTAGGGATTAATACAGACAACACACCCCAGTAGTGGGCTCATGGGAGCAAACAATGGAAGGGAGTTTAGTGCCCGATTATTAGGAAGGAAGCCCAGGTTAGGAAAACGACAAAGCGTCTAACATTAGATGTTACCCTTTTGCCAAGGAGTCATGCTTATTAGTTTCTAGTGGGAAGGGGTGAGTCTGTGCTGGCCAGGGCTGCGTGATTTTTTTTTTTTTTTATTTTGGCTCTTTTAGGTGAAACTGATCCCCCTACCATTTTCTATACACTTACTTCCAATGCATGGGCTTATTCTGGTGTTCTTTTTCTTTTTAATTTTTTAAAATTTAAAAAATTTTTTTTTTAATTTCAGAATATTAGGGTGGTACAAATATTTCGGTCCCATAAATTGCATTTGCACCACCCGAGTCAGAGCTACAAGCTTGCCCATCCCCCACACAGCAAGCACCACAGCCATTCGGTGTAATTTACCCACGCCCTCCTCTCCGCCTCCTTCCTGCCTAATCCCCAATGAGTGCTACTTCCATATGTGCACTTGAGTGTTGATCAATTAGTTCAAATTTGATGGTGAGTATATGTGGTGCTTGTTTTTCCATCCTTGTGATACTTCACTTAGAAGAATGGGCTCCAGCTCCATCCAGGATAATACAAGAGGTGCTAGATCACCATTGTTTTTTGTGGCTGAGTAGAACTCCATGGTGTACATATCCCACATTTTATTAATCCACTCATGGATTGATGGGCACTTGAGTTGTTTCCACATCTTTGCAATTGTGTATTGTGCTGCTACAAACATGTAAGAGATATTCTACTATTCTGAAATGGTGCTGGTGCATTCTGAAATGATGTTGAATCCCTCTACCTGGATATAACACGTCCTTTTATACTATTTCCAAGAGATGCTGCTTCAGTATCCTCTAACATCTTGAAATTTCCCAGTGCTTGTATCTGGGTACAGGGGCAGAAAGAATCAATGTGGCTGTGAGGGCCCAGAGAGCTGCCTCTACCCTGGGACATCAGTATTTTTCACTTTTTTTTCCTTGATAGATTGAATTCACCTATCTTCCTGTGGACTTTGGGATCTTTATTCTGTACAAAGTAGAAAAGCACGCTTTTATTTCATTTTATATTTTTTATAGATTACCTAATATCTTTTTATTTGGCTTTTAAAATTGTGTTTATCTGTATATTTTCACATGAATATTTAAAATAAAAGTTCCCTTCAGGCAAAAGGATATAAATACATTACTTTTGAATATTCCACAATTTGTGTAAGAAAATACAGAATATATATATAAATATATATATATATATAAAACAATCACTTGATTGAGTTTGTCCATCATCTCTTAATACCATAAAAATCTATATGCACATAAACTTGAAAATGTGGAAGAAATGGACAAATTCTTGGAATTCTTTTATTTTTGACCTATATTCCTCCAATTCATTTGGATATTCAGGGAGGCTGAAATTCAACAGCCATGAATCAACTTCTTTGTACCTTGTATTTTGGGATTCACCTCTTCTTAAATTACAAGATTGTGCATGGACTTAGGGGATAGATTAGAGCAGAGCAAACTGTGTCAGGATATGCTCTGGGAAGTATAGAAAGGGGAATCACCATAGCCCTCCCTTTGGAATAATAATCTGTCTTCAACAGACTTTCTCTGAGCCTCACTTTGACAGATCCTACTGGTATTTGCACTGTTTCTTCATCTTTTCATTTCTCTTCTTGAAGTTAATTTCAATTCATGTCCTCTCCAAAATAGTCTCACTGAAGAATGGAATTCCATTATTTTCTGTGGACTCCCTGTTCTGAAATAACCCGATGTCTGTGGTCTACACTCATTGCATCAACTCTACTTCATGGGTGCATACACATATTATTCAAACACCCTTGTGGGGACCCCCTGCTCCCCCCAGAAATCCACACAACTATGTCAGTAGCTTCCGTGTTTTGTTTTTTCAGCCGCACACTCCCTCCGGCCAGGGCTTGTTCGCCCCAGGAAGGGCACCCAAGATGTGTTGCATTTTTCTGTGCCTGTCAACCAGGTGATGTGCTAACTTGTCTCTCCTCAGTGGTAAATTAGAAGCAGTCCGGGACAGAATTTCTTCTGTGTTCACAGGAACTTCAGCACTTTGAGAGTGAGAAAAAATAGAGTGTCCATTCCTGGGCGTTCCCTCCAGGATCAAATATTCTCAAGGGAGCTTAAAAGTAGGGAAGGCGTTCTACTAAATGTCGACATTCTTCTCACCTGTGGGTTAACTGTATTCATATGCCTTAGACATTCTTAAATCTTTGATTCACAACAATAAGAATTTTGATCTTTATACACTAGGGAATCAGTGGAATTTTTTTTAAAAAGCATAAATAGGTCTTCTAATTACAAATTTTTGATAATTCTAAAATGCAAAGTTGGAAGTCCTCCAAATAACAGTTTGTAATAATTACCTGGTTTGGACATTTCCTGAGCATATAGACGTGAGCCAAATGGATCTCTCATGCCTGACAGAGAAATGCTTTCTTTCAAATTGGTGAGATTTCTATTTAAAGAATAATTTATGGTCTCTGTAACATATCTCACTGCAAATGTATGCATATTAAAGATGTATATTCATAGGAGTTATTAGCAATGTGGTGAATATTGAAGAATGAATAATTTTAACTATGCTCTTCATCAGTTACTGAGTTAATTCTGATAATAAAATAATTTGAATTGAAAGGATCATTGTAGAAATATCTATACTCTAGTCTATTCATATGCAAAGTCTCTGAAAAAATGATAACATTAATATTTAAAATATAATCTCAATATCTGTGTTGTTACAGTTGAAATCATTTTACAGAAATGGGAAGTTTAAATATTTCTAATTATCTAGAGTACAATTTCTTTTTTGGCATGTTTCTCTGGCACAGTTTCAATTTAAAAAATCTTGTCAATAGAATCAGTTTTCTTAAGTTCTAATAAAATATAATCCAGTTGAAAATATTTCATAAAATCTGTTTGTGGTTACATAGCATTTTGAATTTGAAAAATAAACATAAATGTCAGCTATGACTGAGAATTTTTTTTAAGAATGCAGGAGACATTAATTTACTTTTGAAAAACAAAAAACTTGGGAGTCATATTTTGATGTGTATTATGCTGTTTCAAATAAACAGAAAGGATTGTGTAAGTGACCAAAAAACGTGATCACAATAATGTTTTTATTTCCTTTTTATCACTAAACTTTGCTCAGAGCATTATTGGATACAATAATTATTAGGTCCTGTATTCATGTTTTTCTTGTTGTTGTTGTTTTTTGGTTTTTTTGTTTTTTCTTTTGAGACAGAGTCTACCTCTTTCATCCTAGATAGAGTGCAGTGGCACCATCACAGCTCACAGCAAACCTCAAACTCCTGGGCTCAAGTGATCCTCCTGCCTCAGCCTTCCCAGCAGCTGGGACTATAGACATGTATAATGGCGCCCAGCCAATTTTTCTATTTTTAGTAGAGACAGGGTCTCGCTTTTTCTCAGGCTGGTCTTGAACTCTTAAGCTACAGTGATCCTCCCACCTTGGGCTCCCAGAGTGCTGGGATTACAGGTGTGAGCCAACACGCCCAGCCATTTTTTATTGCTGCATAACAAATCATCACAAATACAAGGGCTTAAAAGAACACTTATGTATAGGTCAGATTTTTAGACATACCATGACTGGGTCCTCTGATCAGGGTCTCATGAGGCTGAAATTAAAGTGATGACCTTTTTTTCTTTTTTTTTTTTGCTTAAACACAGTGGTTGTTGCAGAAATTAGGGGCTAGGCTCAGTGCCTCAAGGGCTGTGGCATTGCTTGTCAAATATCCCTGTCCATCTTTAAAGCTAGCAATGTAGAATTCCTTCCATGCTTTGAATCTCTCTTGCAAAGATGAATGCTGTCCCTTTGAAAGCCAAACATGATTAAATTAAGCCCACTGAAGATAATCTTCTCTTAAAGACAACTGTGCTTTGTAGCATAACCATCGACCATGAAAGTACTACTCATTGTCATCATCTCATTCTTAGGTCCATATTACATTCAAGGGGAGTGAATTATACAAGGACATGGGTCACTGGGGATTGTCTTACAATTCTTCCTAACATAGGATCACAATTTTCTTGATCATATAGTAACTCCAACCGAAATACTCATCTTTACATAAGTCACGGAAACCAAACAACCTACTACTCAATGATAGGTCAAGAAGGAAATTAAAATGGAAATCAACAGACTCTTTGAACTAAATTATAAAGGGAACATAAGTTATCAAAAATTGTGGGATTCAGCTAAAGCAGTTCCTGAGAGGAAAATTCATAGCCATCAATGCCTACGTCCAAAAGACAGTAGATCAAAAATCAACAATCTAACGAATCTTCTCAAGGAAGTGGAAAAGGGTGAGCAAACCAATCCCAAACTCAGCAGAAGAAAAGAAATAACCAAGATCAGAGCAGAACTAAATGAAATCGATAACAAAAGAATTATACAAAAGATTAATGAAATAAAAAGTTCGTTCTTTGAAAAGATAAACAAAATTGAGGGTATCATCTCTGAATACTATAAAAATCTCTGTGCACATAAACTTGAAAACATAAAGAAAATGGACAAATTCTTAGAAACACACAGCCTCCCTAGGCTCAATCAGGAAAAAATAGAATTCCTGAACAGACCAATATCAAGTAACAAAATTGAAGCAGCAATGAAACGTCTTCCAGCAAAAAATGTCCCAGACCAGATGGTTTCAAACCTGAATTTTTCCAGGCCTACATCAACAAAAATAAATCTCATGAGAGTTAAGCCCTGAGTTGAAATATCGCAATCTTGGGGAATATAGAGTAGTCAAAATAAGACCGTACTTGACACAAGGAGACATGATAAGTTATAAGAGGATTGAACTGAAGGCAAGGCCACTGTGACTCTTGTTCTTTCTCCTTCAGATGAAAAGCAGAACATGGACTCAGTACCACATGGCTTCCTTTGATCAAGCGTCTGTAGTTGAAGAACCCAGTGGTTAAGTATTCCTGCCTGTGTGTTACCACTAAGAATTCATTGACTCTGGTCCATGTCCTTGCAGAGAGAATCTCATCCCTCAGAACAACCTATTCAGACATTCTGCATAGGAGATGGACTAAGAGAAAGTTGGTGCACGCACTTCAATCAACTTCCTTCTTTTCCCTTTCCTTTTAGAAAACAAATCCCATTTCCTTTTGTAAAACCATGTTACTTGGAATTTAAATTTGATTGGTCAGTGTGGTGGATTAAGAAAATTGCATTCAGAGGTCATGTAAAAAATATCAAGAAATAAAGACATTGCTGGGAATTAGCTATTGAATCTATTGCCCAAAGGTATTCTATATCATGCCGAGACTGGCAGCATTTGGAAGACATAGAAGAGTATTTACATAAGAGGCCTTTCCCATGTGCAGGTATGTCAGCCATTCCTAGTAACAAAACATCCTCTTTGGATATCTGAACACAGGTATTGGAATAAAACGTGTTCATGCACTTAGAATTTTCCCCTGATATTTTTATTGGTTTGTTGTCTATCAATAACTTAGGTGCAATGACCTAGAATAACCATAGTTCACTAACATCATCGGTCCAAGTTTGTTTTTCTTTTATCCATTCACCCACCCCCTATTCATCCATTCATCAATCCATCCACCCATCCATTTATCCAACCATCCAGCCATCTATTCATCCATCTATCCATCCATCCATCTATCCAACGAGCCATCCATCTATTCATCCATCTATCCATCCATCCACACATCCACCCACCCATCCATCTACCCATCCATCCATTCATTCATCCATCCATCCATCCATCCATGTACACATCCGAACATCCATCCCTTCACTTATTTATTCATTCATTGTTAACAATACAATAAATAATTATGGGCCCGTGAGTCAACTTAAGAATAAGAACATTAGAAATAAATGTGATCAACCCATGTACTATTTCCCTTAACCATCAGCCTACCTCTGCAATGGAGGTAACCAGTATCTCAAATTTTTATTTAACATATCCTTTATTTAAAAAAAATGTAATGTTACAATATTTCATAATGCCACATATACCATTATGGGTAATTGCTTGGTACTGTTTGTGCGGAATACTTAAACAGTGGTTTTATGGGTTAGAGAGACTTCTGAGTCCTCTTTTAAAACTAGATAATAGGTTATTTAGCTCCATCAACATCATTGTGTATAGCTGCAGTCCATTCGCTTTCCTGCTGTGTATATTTCATTGTCATTTGCATATTATTATAGTGAGTAACTTAAAAGGAATTGAGTTCTATTTTGTTGTGTGCCAAAGGACAGCAATCCCTAGTTTGTGTCATATGGTTTTTACCAAATATTTACATCTCCAAATGCTGCCTGAAGAGCCAAATTTTCTTTCTATGTGCAATGAAGGTCTCTTCTGTCTAACACTGTTCAGCCAGTTGCTATTGAGTTGTCAGGATTCACAGGAGGCTAAACCCAAAGAAGAAGACCAATCAGCCAGTGAAATAAAACCACTCTAACATGTTTTAGATTCCCTAAAGTCTAAAAGTACTCTGCTGATTCCAGGAAACATCGTATTCACACAGATCAGACAAGTTCTTCAAGACAATTATCCATGATTGATGGAGCTTCATTTTACATTTGATTAGTGGGGAGAAAATATATGAATAGTACAGGATCAAGTTGTTCTTTCTAACATTAAAGTAATTCCCCAAACATATTTTCCTTGTACTTAAAAAAATTATTGATATTATGGACTTCCGTTGTGCCTCTTGACATAAGATAAATCATCATAACATTAGCAATAGATTTTCTCTGAAAAATGTTTCCTTGTTATCTTTCTGGAAAAGAAAAGAAAAAAAGTTATAAATGCTTCAGCTTAAAACATCGATTCCCAAAGACATTAGATAGTGTTCTAAAGAAGAACATGATCTAATTTACGTGACTTAGTTAATTTTGAGATATAAATAGTCTGCATGCATCAATGTCTTCTCAGTAACCTCACTTCTTTTTATTTTTCTTAGCTGTGATGATGACTCTGGGGAAGATGGACTGGTACAAACCAGTAATATGATGTTCAAACGATGTCTAATGGTGGGAAATCAAAGTTTAACAGAAAGGGGACCAAGATGAAGCATCTGGGTATATCACACCCTTCTGAGCAGAGGGCACATGAAACCTATTTCCCAAGCTTAGAAATTCAACAACAGGGGCCAGGGTGTGGTGGCCCATATTTGTAATCCTAGTACTGTGGGAGGCTAAGGTGGGAGAATCACTTGAGGCCAGGAGTTTGAAACCAGCCTGAGCAAAATTGAGACCCCGTCTCTACAAAAAAATAGAAAACGAGTTGGACATCATGATGCACATCAGTAGTCTCAGCTACTCGGGAGGCTGAGGCAGGAGGATCACTTGAGCCCAGGAGTTTGAGGTTTCAGTGAGCTATGAAGATGCCACTGCACTCTAGCACAGGCAACAGAGTGAGACTCTATCTCCCCAACCCCCAATCCCACAGTCCAAAAGCAAAAGAAATTCAGCAACAGGTGCTGCTTAGCACTGTAGCGCCAGGTAGCATCACAGGAAACCACGTGTGGATTTGATGTCTCCTTCCCACCAATCCTGACCACATTAAAGCATAGATGTATTGTCTACCTTTTTTTACTGCAGAGAGAGGGTATTTGGCAATGTCTAGGAAAGATGGATGTATCACCCCAAAGAGACAAAGTTAGCCTGAAAGAGACTAGGGCATTCTCTCTTTACACATGTGAGGTTGTTAGTTCATCATGCCCATATTAACGGGATCCTTAGAGTTAGCATGGAAAGGGATAGAATCTGAGGGCCTCAATGAAGATTCTGAATCTCATACCCAGTGCCCTCTGATATTGGAGAAATATTAGGGTATTGATGCCTCGTTTCCCTACCCATTAAATTGCAATAAGAATTTTTTTTAAAAAAATCCTAATGAGATTGCTATGAAGAGTAAACTGTAATCTATATAAAATGTAGACTGAGATGAGCCCACCAATCTGTGATTCCGTTCCCCATGTGGTATGTGATGACTTAGGCTGCTCAGTGTTGGAGAAGTGGTGGAAAAAGGGTGGGAAGATAAAAAGAAATTTGAAGGCATGGGCCTAGGGAGACAAAAATGGAGTTTGGGTACCACCAAAGATAATCACCAATGTGCCTGACCCAAACTGATGGTTCTCGAGGACACAGGGAGGTGATCCTCTATGAGTAAAGCAAAGCAAGAGCGACTTAAAACCAGATTGGAAACAACTTAATTTCGGACAGGATTAAAGTGATTTCCCCCCGTCTAGTTGACGGTCAGAAAGCAAAAATTCTACAGTGGAATTACTTCAGAATTCCATCTATAATGACATAAATCTGTGTGTGTGTAAGTGTGTGTATATAAAATACATTAATATAATACATAAAATATACATTAATAGAATATATATGAGAGAGAGGTAGATAGTATCTCTACTAGATAGATATATCTACTAGGTAGATATAGATATAGATCAAACATATATACACCTGCATACTTATGTGTACAATAAATACTATTATCTATATACTACATGATATAGACAATTTTTTCATGCATGGTACATCATTTATTTAAAAATTACCAAATATACAAACAGGCATGGACACATGATTGAGATCTAAGAGAAATAACTGTAATTAAAAACAGACCCACAGAAATTCAAATTCTTAAAAAGAGACTTTCAAATAATGTTACTGACTTGTTCTAGGAAACCCATGATGCAGGAATACTGCCTCCAGGCCATTGGAATCTATCTAGGGGATGGCGTTCACAATTCTAGAAGTGAAAAAAATGCAATCACCGAAACTAGAAGATCAGATGTTACATTTCAAAACAGGTTGATTATATGAACGTTGAGGAATAGTGAATAATGAGGGATGTGGGTAAATATAAAGTCCTATCAATGACAGGACCCTAGAGTTATAATTAAAATAACATCTATGGCATGGTGAACATGTTTGTTATATATTTAGTCTTGGAGTTTTAGACAGAGAATAAAGAAAGGTGATAAATGAACATGAGAGAAACTATTGGGCAGAAATATGATATCCAAATATCCAAACTGTGGGAAGACATCCAACAGTAGATTCAAGAGGTTCTGAAAACCCAAAGAGAGAAAGACAACAAAAATCGCATTCATTCATGTGGTGGTAGACAGAATATAGAACCCCCCACCAAAAAAAAATTTAAAAAAAAGCAATGCTCCCATCGGAATCCTGGAGCCTATGAATGTGTTACCTGACCTGGGAAGGGGACTTTGCAGATGGGATTCAGTTAAGGATGCTGGAATGAGGAGAGGATGCTCGGTTACCTGGGTGGGCCAATGTCATCACAGGCATCATCGTCAGGGAGAGAGAGGCGGATGGAGTCACTGAGTGAGGTGGGATTCACTCGGAGATCTCAGTGTGGTATCCCAGATTGGATCCGGGAAGAGAGAAAGGAAGGGAATGGAAAAACTGTGAAATCCCAATAAAATCTGTAGTTCAGGTAATAGTAATATACAGGTGCTAGTTTCTTAGTTGTGAAAAATGTAACATGCTTAATAACAACGTTAACATTAGGGGGCACTCCGTGAGGGTTGTATGGGGACTCCGTGTTATTTTTGTACCTTTCTTGTAAATTGA
>VBSM01000631.1:3551699-3565869 GCA_008086735.1 Cheirogaleus medius | reverse complement strand
GCTAATTTTTTTTTCTATATATTTTTAGTTGGCCCATTAATTTCTTTCTATTTTAGTAGAGATGGGGTCTCGCTCTTGCTCAGGCCGGTTTCTAACTCCTGACCTTGAGCTATCCACTGGTCTCGGCCGCCCAGAGTGCTAGGATTACAGGCATGAGTCACCGCGCCCGGCCTGGTTTATTTATTTAATTTTATTCTAGGAAATAGTCAAATAGTATAAATATTTTAGGTTTTGCAGGCTATATGATCTCTGGGGAAAATATTCAACCATGCACTTTTAGAGTGAGGTCAACAGCAGACCCATGCAGGACACGTAAATAAATGTGGGTGGACGGATGCCATTAGAACTGTTTACAAAAACCAGCCGCTGGTTGGACTAGGTTCACAGGGTATAGTCTGCTGACCTATGACCTAGATGGGGTTAGTGGAATAAATTCTAGATGGAATTTGGAGGTAGCATTAGCAAGAAGTGATTCCATCTACTCTCTGTTCTTGTGTTTAGACAAGTGAGCTTCAACTGGGGGTGATTTTACACCCCCGGGGGCATTTGGCAAAGCATAGAGATATTTTGGGTCCTCACGATTTGATTAAAAGTGCTCTTAGTGGGTACAGGGACAGGGTAAACCTATAATGCACAAAGACAGCCTCTACAGCAAAATGTTACCTGGTCCAACAGTGAGGAGGCTGAGGAATGTGGCTCAAGAGAAATGTGTATGTTGCCAACAGGACTAGTTTCATGAGAAACGTTTAAAATCAAAGTTTAAGAAGGGGTTAAGACTGATCATTTAATTTTTTTTACTATTAAATGTTTTTATTATATATGAATATGATATCATCAAAGACTAGCATCATGTTTGGAAGACTTTCCAGCGGGCTGTGGTTTTTGTTACTCAGCAACCCCCCCACCCCCAACACACATTTTTGGTAATAATACTGCTATCTTCCTCTAGGTACCTGCCTCTTTCCCATTCTCATTCCATGTGTTTTTTCCCCTTTTATTTCATCATATTATGGGGGTACAAATATTGTTAGGATTACATACATTGCCCCTGCCACCCCTCCCGACGTGCCAGATATTCAAGCATGTCCAGCCCCCAGGTGGTGCGCACGGCACCCATTATGAAAGTATATTCCCTTCTCCTCCTCCCCCCTCCCGCCTGCCCTCCACCCGATAAAAGATTTTTTTGTTGTTTACATTTTGGTTACATTGTATATCTTTGCCTCTCCCTAAGAAGGGTTAGAGGTATGCCCTTCCCCCCCACAATGCTCACCACATCCCTGTGATGTGGGTCTCGAACCCCCGCCGAAAGCCTGGTGAACACTACCACCATTTGAGCACCATAGTTTTAATCAGTCAGTACCAAGTTGATGGCGAGTAGATGTGGAGCCCATTTTCCATATCTTGTGTCGCCTCACTTTGGATAACGGGCTTAAGCTTAATCCAGGATAGCATAAACGGTGCTAGCTCACTGTCGTTTCTTAGAATTGAGAAATGTGTATGTTGCCAACTGGACTAGTTTCATGAGAAATGTTTAAAATCAGAGTTTAAAAAAGTGGAAAGACTGATAATATAATTAGAATTTAGAGAAAGTTGATAGAGAAGACATTATCAACCTTATCAATGAACTTAAAAATTATATAATCTAAATTTAGAATGCTAAATTCTAAAGTGTCTAAACGGAGAAAACGACAAAATACTCAATATAATTTCCTGTATGTCTTGATATCCTGGTAAGAAATCTTGTTCTAATGGTAAGAATCTGGATTTAACAAAGGGAAGTAATCTGCCTTCCCCTCCTTGGAAGGACAAAACTAGACAATATCTCTATTGTGGAATAAACTTTCTCACATAGAGAAATCACCTGATATAGAATAATTAACCTTTTTTCCTCATTGCAAGGGGAGAATTGCCAAAGAAAGCTACAATTCTACGTAATCTTTACTCATTCTGCTAAAGGGAATACAACGATATAATGACAAGCAATTCATCACCTCAAATGGATCTGTCCAATCCTATATTGATAAATTTGCTAAAGTGTCTCTTAATTATGCCCAGTCCATGACTTAGTTGTTTTCTGCAAGCAACTGTCTCCCAGAAATCCAACGTGTTCGTTAACTATATCAAACGAATTCATTCTTTAAGACATTAAATACATTTAGACCAGTTGTTAAAATTTTGCATGTTTCTAATACAAGCAAATGCTATTTATTTTCACTTTGTGACATATTCTACTTTGTTTTAATGCAAAATAGTATTTTATGACCTGAAAGTGGATTATGTTTATGGACATTTTGATCAATAGTATATATAGAATATATTTTAAATATTTGTTACTGGTGGTGGTGGAAATGATGGTGTAGGGGTGTGTGTGTGTGTGTGTGTGGTAGCAAACATATTTCATCAGCAAAACTTTTAAGCAAAAATAATAATGACTCGTACCAGTTTACATCCTTAATATCATTGTTACTCATACTTGTGAAGTTTAAGTTTTACCACTGGAATATTCATAAGTTTTAATGGAAATTCTGGAATGCTAGAAATATTTTAGAATTAGTTATTACTTCAGTGTGGGAAAATATTTCATATTATACAACTAAAAGAAAAACATCTACAATTAAAGTGGAGGCTTTGTTTTGAAATACACAGTGTTTCTCATTTACGATGCCTTTTCTCTGGGACCAAGACCCATATCATTTTGTGGAACATGGTAACAGTTTTCTCTGATCTTTTCAGAATAAATCTTTCTTTGGCTCCATTTTATATATATCATCAAGATCTCTCTTTACATAAGAATATTTTATTATGTAAACAAAGATTCACATTGGAGAGGTCCCCATAGTGTTTGATTTCTTTCTGCCACACACATTGAAAATCCCATCCCCAACGTCAGATGGTCTACCAGCCTTTGCACAAACACATAAAGGAATAGTTATTTCAACTGATATTATGGAAACTATGTCAATATGCTTCACCGGCCAATTTTCACAGATAACTTTGATAACATCCAATATCATACTATTTATGTATGAGCAAATACTTACGTTTAAAATTAAATTTTTATTAATTCAAAGTTAGATAAGTTCATTTATAAGTAAATTCATACCCAGCGTGTACAATGCACACTATCTGGGGGATGGACACTCTTATAACTTTGACTCAAATGGTAAAAAAGTAATTTATGTACCCAACATGTTTGTAACCCGATAATACTCTAAAATAAAGAAATATTTAAAAAGGAAATAAAGAAGAAGAAAAAAAGGAACTCTATTCTGATTGGCTTAGAGATAAGTATTAATAAGCACTTATATTAACTGAATATTCCTAAAATTTTTAAATTAAACTTGTAATACTCTCAATGTGTAAAAAAAGTATTCCTTAAGAAACTAATGCATATGTTTTAAGAATTTAACTTCACATAATTTAGGGAACTATTGGGCAAACAAGACTACTTTAATATTGTTAGTTTAATAAAAAATACAAATTTGGATAATTGGAGAAAAGAAAACTTACCTCACTATCTAGAATTCTAGATAATATAATTGCTGCTATTATTCTATAAATTTTCATGCTCTTGATAGATGATAGATAACATATAGATAGAAAATAGATTTAAAAAGAGATGACAGGCAGATAGATTTAAATAGATGATAGAGAATATTTAAGTATTAATATATGATAGACAGACATGCATGCAAACACATATATATGTATATATTAAATATATAATATAGTTATGTCATAAAACATTTAACAAAATTATGCATATAAACAAAACCATATGCTTATATAAACAACCATTGATATAGAACAAGTGTCATACTCTACAAAATCTGCATTTGCCTGCTTGTTAAATTTTTTCTTTTAAACTAGTAAAATGAACTGTTTTCTATGAAACCAGAGCAAAGAAAGTTTCTTTGTCGCTGGTCAGAGAGAAATGATTTAGAAAGAAAGAAAAGCACTGTGAATACCAATGAAATAACCCTTCCATATTGGCCAAATCACAATTTTTTTTAGTTTCTTGATTTCTATAAGCAATGCTTGCAAAATGTTGTTATCTTAAGTTTCAAAGTCAGTGGAGGCAAAAATGGCATGATTCTACACAGCTAAATACTATTTCCATTTCTTTTGTGGGATCACAGATAAAGGTATCTACTACATCCCCTGATACATATTCATTCGAGAGCCCTTGCCATTGGGGATATTAAGACTTCTTAGGACAAATATAAAAGATTATAGTGATGATATTATGGTAGGAGAGGGTGTTTTAGAAGATAAGCTCATTTAAAAAAAGAAGAGTGATGGATAGTTGTTATGAACATTTTTAAATTCCAATAACGTAAAGGATTCAAACAAATTAAATCAAAAAGATAGAAGAAAAAAACAGGACACAAATCCTAAGGTATTAGTAGATATTTTACTGGAAAAAAATAACCTACTTAGTCAAAATATGAGGGTTGCTGTCTTCAACAGGAATTAGGGGAATTAAAATAAAAAGTACAGGAAGATACCTGTTTTCACTGACCGGTTGGAAAATATTAAACCGGCCCACGGAACAAGTGTTTTCATGCATATTCTATATGTCATGTATAATTTCACCTGTGAATACTTCAAAGATAGTTAATTTTCAGACTTATTTTGTTACATATATACCTGCATCATTTTCACTCCAAGTTTCAGGGCTTTGTGTAGAGTTGAATTTTTTCCTTCAGAAACCCTGGCCCTGCACATAACCCAAGTCTGGTCAGACTGAAGCAGCACCTACCATTTAATCAGAAACAAGTTCAGAGACAGAGGTGATCCAAGTCGACCCAAGAGCATGCATCCCAAGAATTTTACTAAGACACTTGAGAAAGAAAATCTATTTCCCCTGTGTTTGCTTCATCTCCAGCCCCTGCTGAACAACCTGTCCTCATCCCCTCAAAAGCAACCTGACTCCTCGTGAAGCTGATACAAATAAAAGCAGGATACTAATTTGAAAGATTTCTTGCCTATTTTATTGGACAACCGGCATCACTCTTAGAATTTCTAGCATACAAGTCAATATTTGCTCCCATTTTTTTTTTATTATTTTCTGTTCACTACTTTGAGTTTGGGTTTTCATGCCCACATGAAAAATCACCTTGAAGGATACTGAATATTATGTTACACTCCTTGCTCCACAGAACTCAAGAGGATGCACAATCAATATCGCTCACCTGCAGCAATAAGATACTTTAGCACTTCACCTGCTCAATGTGGCTCATTCCATAATTGATGGAATATTTCAAGCCACTAGATACAATTTTATCTATGCCCTGCTGTTGCCGTATTTAATAATTCATGCCACTGCTAAAAGTAAAAGAGGATTTTTCCCTCTGAGATGCCATACCCACTCAGAAGTTTCCCTACAGTGATGATAGAAAATAGTCTATAAAAGTATGCATTTCAGGATCACCTAATTGACATGTTGATGGCAAGTAGAATATCGACATATGTAATAATGGTAGCACAAGATCTTTGGTAAGGTCCAGCTTGTCAACTGATAAAGCAGTAACAGAATTCAGATACACTATAGATTCGGTGAATAGGAACAGGTAGGGGTTTGTTGAAAAACCCTACATGTCTAATGGGTGCAGTGCACACCGTCTGGGGGATGGACACGCTTGTAGCTCGGACTCGGGTGGGGCAAAGGCAATATACGTAACCTAAACATTTGTACCCCCATAATATTCTGAAATAATAATAACAATAATAATAATAAGCACATGTAATCAAATTGGGAGAGTTCACATTAGCAAATGAAAAGACATTTGATAAGAAGATTGATAAAACCGAAGTAGAATTGAAACATCGCGTTTTAAACATTATTTTTTTCAGATTAAAAAAATAATAAAAGCAGGAAACATGGGAAAATGTTAACGATTAACCAGGCTGAGCATTTTACTAAGTAACTGATGGGCTGGCACATGTGGTCATTGTGGTCACTTAAATTCCTGATGGGCAAACATTTATTCCTTCCCACATGTGTTTGTCAGAGTGATCCAGAGAAACAGAATCAACAGGGTGTGTGTACATGTAAGAGAATGTTTATTACAAAGAATTCGTTGGCAGGATTTCGGGAGCTGGCAGGTGCAGAGCCGGCAAAGTGGACCAGCAGGGAGACACCCAGGAGAGACGATGTTATCTCTGACGTCGGAAAGCAGGCAGAGGGGGGTGCAGGAGAGCTGAGAGTAAAGACGAAACTGGAAGGCAATCCGCAGGAGAAGTTTTTCACGCTTAGGGATACCAGTCTTTTTGTTTGATTCATGCCATCAACTGATTGGATAAGGACCACCCACACTGCGAAGTGCAATCTGCTTCCTCAAAGATCATTGATTAAAATGTGATTTCAATCCAAAAGCATCCATCTGAATTGTGTCTAAGACACTAAAGCAATCCACTGGAGGTGGGGGGAAGTGATTCCCACAGATGGTGCTGCCATAACTGGTTATGTATGTGGACATAAGGAACCTTAACCCCTGCCTCGCGGTTCAAACAAAAATTTTTAAAACATTGATTTGATGTGGATTTTCGATCTAAAAACGTAAAAGACAAAACACAGGAGAACAGTTCTATGCATTGGGAAAAGGCAAATGTTTGTAGGAAACAGACAATAATAAGCATGTAAGAAAAAGACTAGCAAGTTAGACTTCATCAAATTTAAAAAACAATCTGATTATCAAAAGTTACCAGAAAGAAAATGTATAAGTGGGCCACATGTAGTCTAGGTTTACTATATATATCATGCTATATGCCATGTGCTATACATTATCCATTAAATGTTATATACCTTGATTCTATATGCTTTCAATATATTATACATTACATATATGGTTCATTGATTGTTAAGAGAGATGCATATAGACATATATGTGGTAGAGAATGACAATAGATAGATATATAGACAGATGGGATAGAGGAATATGTGCATGCATACATGATGTATAGCTAGATGGTATAATTAAATGATAGATGATGGATGGGATAGATTGATTGATAGGTGATAGATGTATGAAAAATAGACAGGTATGTGATTACAGAAAGCAAAAGTTTAAATGTGAATTGTTGTTGTGATGGGATCTTGCTGTGTTGTCCAGCCTGCACTGGAACTCCCGGGCTCAGGTGATCCTCTCACCTTCAGCCTCCTGAGCAGCAGGAACTACAGACATGCACTACCCCTACCTGGCTTTATGGAATACTTTTATAAACTCAGGGTGAAACAAGATTTCTAGGCAGGACCCAAGAGTGCTAAACATTAGAAAAGTGTTCATACATTTTAAGCATCACATTCCAGACCTCCTCTTCCCCAGATGTGACCACAGAGAGAGGGAAACTCAACCATGCAATGAGATAAGATCACCTTAATACACATAAGGCCACCTTCCAATCAAGACGAACACAAGCACGCTAATAGAGAAGAACGCAAAATAATCTGGAACTCCATAAAAGGGAGCATTAGAACAACTAACGAACATAAGAAAAGGTTCTCTGGTTCGTAAGAAGGACGAGAATACAAATTATAACACCCTTGAGAAACAACAACATACCCTCCACAGTGGCTAAAGAGGAAGATTTGGACGGCACCAAGTGCTGTCGAGGATATGAAAAAAAGGGAACTCAAATGGGCTGATGGTGGAAGGTACGTTGGCATCCAACTTTGAAAAACAATTGGGAATTTTCTCATATTTGTGTGACCCGGAATCCCCATGCCTGTGTATAAACAAACCTGCAATGCTTGAATATATACCCAGACCTGCACATGATATATCCATGGCATGTTTGTTTTTAATACCTTAAAACTAGACCTGGCTCTAAGGTCTACCACCGTGGGTAGCAGTGGCTATATCACTCAGAATAGTGTTGATTTTGGAGGGAATGGGAGAGTTTGTGTTTAAAAGGGGGTAAGGTAATAACTCTTGAGGGTGCTGTTTGTGTGTCATATTTGTCATTGATGGGCATTAAAATGGTGTTCTCTCATGTGATAAGTCATTGAGGGTTACATCGTTTTGCCCACTCTTTGCGTGCACATTTCACAATAAAATTTATTTTGAACAGAAAAGAACAACTGATGCATAATACCAGGTGAAAATGTTTCCATATTAAACTCACCATCAGAGCGCAACTGAGAAACACAAGTGTTACAGAAGCCCTAGTGATGACAGAAACATTGATTCTGGACTATAGTGCACAGATTTGCACTCCTAACACTGTTCCTCCACTCTCCAACAAAAAGAAAAGAACATTCTCCCCATATCCAACCCTTCCTCCAGTTTTTTTTCCTCCTTTCTCCATGTATTAGTCATGGAGAATGAAAGTTCTAAATGGAAGATCTGGTGTTTTGAGTTCTGAATGGCAATGAGAAACTACTTACCATGGGATCTTGGACACAATTCTGAACATCAGTGCACATTAGCTTATTCTTCATTAAAAATAAAATACTTGAGTAGAATAATCTTTAGGACACTTTTACAGCTTTAAACTGTAATGGTTTCCATTAAATATATTGCCACGTTGTGCAAAGGAACAGAAAAAATAAACAAGAAGCCAATATTTCCTAGATATTTTACTCGTAAGAGCATTTATATTTTTAAGCAATTGCCACAAATCAGGGACATGATTTCTGATGTGAGATTTTAAAACTGAGTGCTTCCCCTAAATTATCATTGCCTCGTAAAATTATATTAATTCAAATTGTTAATTTAGCATTCGGAAAAGCAGAATAAAAGTGCGATGTAGCTGAATCACAGGGATGGGATGCGTTTAATAGGAGGGAACTACATGACTTATGTTAACTGTTTAAAAATGTCCACTGAGGAGCTGCTGGATATTTGAGATGCATAGTGTTTTTGCATCTTAAGCGGACCTCTTCCCTTTATAAAGTACGAGAAACGCAACCACTTGTGACATCTTGATTGAAGGGTTTCAGAAGCTAATTAAAGAGGAGTCCCCAAGTATTTCTTAAACATGCCAAATATGACCTTCTGGCACTAGCAGTTTTCCTAGGCGAATCGTTCACTCACTACCTCCCTACGTTGAGGAATACATTGTCAATTCTCCACGGAGGGCCTTGCTAATTAAAATGCTTATTCCAGGAGAGATGGAAGCTCTGTGTTTTCTACTCAAAACAATAGCCGTCGAGCCAGCTATGCTTGGCAGTACTAAATTGTTAAATAAGAGAAAATTAAAAACAAACAAACAAGAAAAACCTCTCCAGGAACCTGTGACAAACCAAATAGAACTGTAGAACTGTTCGGTTCACGGAGACAATCTTCTTAGCCATTTATTAAATCTAAAACAAGGTAACAGGTGCAAGAATCAAATGCAGTACGGAGACAAATTAAGAAGCTGCGGCTGGAACCTCATGGAAGGGCGTTGCAAAGCGGAGCCTGCACTCAGTTCAGTTGTGGGTCTTGCCGGAGGACTGCAGGTTCCCTTTAGAGTTGTTAGATATCCCAAGTGTTCCTCTTTCTGATATCTTTATACCCAAATAACGTTGCCACCTAAAAGGATGAAGTTCTGATGCTAAATGGCACTTAATCCCACACTTTGACATGGCTAAAATGGTAAATTTTATTGTATGCCTATAATGCCACAGGTAAGATATTTTGCTGACTATGGATAAAAGAAACACAGGTGTCTTGTGAGAAAAGGTCGGTGAGAATGAAAATTAGTACCCAACGCTGAAAGGACAAAAGGTGTCCTCAGAGAGATTTTGACAGGGAGTAGCCTCATGCTCTATAATTCTATAGGCATTTGGATTGTGCTGATGTGTATGTACTGTGTCCTGAATCTCTCTCTTGTGCACACATGGGCTGATTGGACCTTCCAAGTTCCGTGACGAAGGGTCCTCCCCAAGCAATATGAAAAAAACCAAACTCCTGATTTTATCTTTGATATTCACCCCTCTCATTTGTCTCCTCATCTATAAAAGGCAACATGAACTTTGCTATGGTTTTATTTGCTCCTGAATTCTTAGGGCTTAGAACAAGGCCCACGTTGGTGCTCAGAAAACAATACCCCAAAATGAAGGCATCAATAACAACCTCAGGAAGAAAAGGTTCCCTCTGACCTCCTTCTGAACCTCGTATCTCTGTCCCGTCCTCCCACAGGGCCAGCCATAAAAACTAGAATCCCTCTTCCCTAAGGTGGGTCATAGAAACCAGAGCCCACATCTCCCCAAAGCCAGCCATAAAACCTAAAATCATCTTCTACTTCCTTAGCCATATTCAAGGATATGACACATTGTTGCTAACTTTAGTTACCATGCTGTACAATAGATTACAGAATTTACTTATCCTGTCGAACTGTAACTTTGTATTCTTTGAGCAACATCTCCCCATCAACCATTCCAGCCCCTGGAAACCACCACTCCACTCTCTGCTTCTATGAGCTTGATTATTTTACATTCTGTCGTGTTTCCCCGAAAATAAGACAGGGTCTTATATTTATTTTTCCTCAAGAAGACACCCTAGGGCTTATTTTCAGGGGATGTGTTATTTTTTTTTTAAGTACGGTACAACAATCTACATTTATTCAAATATAGTTAAGTCGTCTTCTTCTGGAACATCGTCATAACTCTCCAAACCCCGAATTCCATCCTGAATTTCTTGCGACTCTATTTCCTTTAGAACCGTTGGCCCCAATCTTTCATGTGGAGCCATAGAGCTCTCATGGGGCAGATGAGAAGGGCTGCTCATCTTCTTGATCGCTCCGCGACAAAATGCACGGGTTGTGCAGATGCGCTGCGTAGCCACGCCTGTCACTAGGGCTTATTTTCGGGGTAGGGCTTCTATTGCGCAAATGCTTAGACATCCTGCTAGGGCTTATTTTATGGGTAGGTCTTATTTTCGGAGAAACACAGTATATATAAGGGAGATCATGGGGCATTTGTCTTTCTGTGCCTGGCTTATGTTACTAAGCCTAACGTCATAATGTCCTCTAGACTAATGCATGATTTCTTGGTCTCTTAAACACCCTGCACTCAACAACACGGGCTGCCTCAATGCTTAGAGATGTGAGCAATAAAGAGAGGGATAGCGGCTGTTACAGATTCTGGAGCCAGAGCCATCTGGCGGTGCGTGTGCAAATCACCTCTGTAACTCTTTCTGATGCATTAACAAGATGAACAGCCGTGGAATGCAGAGAACACAGGGCTGCGAAGCTTGGGGCTTAAATTATCCTCGTTCCGGTTCATCTCTCCAAGAGAAATTCCCCTGCTCTGATATCTCTGTTATGTTCTTTTCACCTTTTAACCAGACACAGGGAGATTCGGCAACTATTTTAAGGCAATTCTGCTTCCGATGCCATTTTCTAGCAATTTGCTCAAGATGGTTACATACGGTGATTGAGGGTGTGGAACTCCTGTGACCATAGCTGGCTCTGGTCAGAGCAACTGTTTCATAAGGACGTTCCATTTTTTCCGGAATGATCCATTTGGAGCAATTCATAAATCACAGGGTGCTTTGAGGCCACCTCTTCGGATAATAGCCTTTTTGAAATTGCATGAAAAAAATATAGTATATTCATCCCTTGGGCCGGGCTCCTGACATGCGTTACAAATGCATTTTGCATTGCTTCTTATTCAAGGCAGTGAGGATTTAAAGGAGGAATAAACTCTGGAAGTTTGAGTGTCCCAAACAACATATTTTTATTTATTTTTTTTTTTGCAGGATGGAAAACCATACAATCATCTACTATTACAAAGTGTTTATGCTATTTACATTTTTCAAATAGTAAAACTTGATAGAACTAATGCAAAAATGCAAAACACTAGGTGTCTTCACTTTGTGGCAGAACATATAAAGGAGAAATAAAACAAAAAATTGAATGAAAATCTCACTGTTACCCAGAATCTATCTTTTTCTAAATACTCCTCTTGAGGGAAGGGAATAGCTTCCTTGTGGTAAGGGGAAAAGAAATGGGGTAAGAGGAAATCACAAATAAACATTCACCTTGACCTACCCCACATGTTTGCATTTGAAATGCAGAATGTGCTTTCATTGGGTACCACGATTGAAATTAGATTTGAATGGTTATCAGGAAATTCATTATTAGTTTCTTTAGAATCTTAGTGATAGAGAAAAAAATCATTACTTCAAATTGAGTTTCCTCACAACCTAGGAAGAATTTGCTTTTATTTTGTCTTGAAAGAAAGATTTACCTAGAAAACAGCTTCATACAAAGCAAAATACCTAGACTTCCATAACTAAATGTCTCACTTGAAAATTCAGTGTGCATGAGAATCATGCAACATGTTATTATTATTATTATTCTTTAGAAACAGGGTCTTGCTCTGTTGTCCAGGCTGGAGTACAGTGGCACAATCATAGCTCACTGTAACCTCCAATTTGTGGGCTCAAGTGATCTTCCTGCCTCAGCATCCTGAGTAGTTAGTTCTATAGGCATGTGCCATCACACTGGGATATATATATATATATATATATATATAGAGAGAGAGAGAGAGAGAGAGAGATGGGATCTTGCTGTTTTACCCAGGCTGGTCTCAAACTCCTGGCCTCAAATGATCCTCCCACCCCAGCCTCCCCCAGTGCTGGGATTACAGGCATAAGCTACCATACCCAGCTCCAAAACATTATTTATATTCATATAAGAAATGGGTTTAGCTTTTAAGCTCAAATAGTTATAAACATGTTATTTTTACCTACACTTATGTCTAGGAAGATTTCTGAACATAGAGCTGTTGCAGAGATAATTTCTTCCTTGTTCAGAACTGTCCTGCATTTTGTGGGGTTAGTTCGCACATCTAAACTCTGCCTGCTAAATGTCAGAGAAGACCTCACCAACTTTGTGGCAACCATAATTTGAATGCACACACTTCCAAAATGATAATGGATTGTATGTGATATATATATATATATATATATGTATGTATACACATTTTTTTAGTATAATAAATCTTGCTTGTAGCTTTGACTCAGATGGTGCAAAGGCAATTTAGGTGACCTAAGCATGTGTACCCCCGTAAAATTCTGAAATTAAAAAAAAAAAAAGAACTCTTGATCCTAAAGTTTCCCCTGAATAGATGCAGATGCTATTAAGTGGAGAGAGGAATGTGAATATCTATGAAGGCATGAAGCTTTCCCAAGTTGTTCATGAACACAACACAGAAGATATCATTTTAGTGCCCAGTGATATTGGACATTTGTCTGCTCCTTGATAAAAGCATTAAAAAACATCAGTATATGTACACCATGGAGTACCACTCAGCCACAAAAAAACAATGGTGAAGTAATACCTCTTGTATAACCCTGGATGGAGCTGGAGCCCATTCTACTAAGTGAAGTATCCCAAGAATGGAAAAACAAGCACCACATGTACTCACCATCAAATTGGTACTAACTAATCATCACTTATGTGGGGGAGGGGAGAGTATTTGAGGCAGGCCCGGGAGGAGATCAGCTGCTTCTTCCCAGGGAGCCAAGTCCCTAAGATAGGGGTCACCACAGAGGATAAGGAAATTGGTAGGAAACAGAGAGAATAAAAGAAAACACAGAGACTAAGGTATAGTTTATAGTTTTATATATATATAAAAAGATCAGATATAACACAGTGGGGTACTCAGGAGACTGGCATATCCCCATGAACGCCAACAATATGGTTAGATTCATACAGGTTTTTATAATCACAGACATGATTACCAGTTGTCAGGGTAACATATTTGCATATCAGGGAATGCAGTTGCTAGGGGATACAGGTAGTGGGTTAGGGTCGAAAGTCCTCTGAAGGGGCTTCTAATCTATCTAGGTGAACAAACAGGTACAAAGTCTTTCAGGGACTAACTACTAAGTTATAAGAGGTAGTTGTCAATTAACAAAGGTATAACAAAAGAGGTATAGTGACTCTATATTTCTGTGATTAGTTATGGTGGACTTTAAGGTAGACAGACAGGAGAGAACAGGAAACCCATCTCTAATAAACAGGTTGTTTATAACCACTGGGGCGCATCTCTGGGCAAAGTGCACTCATTGTCTCCGGCTCCCATCCTGTGGGCTATATTTGCCTTCTCTTGTCTTTCAAGACACAGGAAGCTCACAGATTTTGAAATACCGGGAAGCCTTCCTAGAAAACATCCCCACCCGAGATTTGAGAGCTCTCCCATGATAGCAGCCTCTAATAAGTGAACCACTGAGTC
>VBSM01000631.1:3508684-3525814 GCA_008086735.1 Cheirogaleus medius | reverse complement strand
ATACAGTTACGTGGGATTTAGGGCTCCAACATATGAATTTTGGGGAGGACACAACTCAGCCCATACCTGATACAATTGGAAACAGGCCCATGTAGAGGCTTCTGCAATATGAAATTGAGAAGCAGTGGTTGAGTGGGAGGGAGAGGGGATCATCTGGAGACATCCGATACCTGCACAGCCAAGCGAATTTACCTGTAGGTGAAAAGAGAGACTGCAAGAGAAATAAAGATGAGGAGAACTCCATGATTTGGGGCATAACTGCTGAATTTGTATAAAATGAGCGTTAAATTAGTATGCTCAATAGCAGGTTCTTTTAGACTGAATTGATTTAGATGGGTTCCTTCCTAAAGTCTATGGCAATATTCTCAGTAAGAGAGTTGCTCATGTCTATTCACAACCTCCCTGGGTCCTACTTTTAAGTAGGATCTCTCTGTTCACATGTCTTCCATTCCTTTCTGAAAACCCCCACTTATAATTGCCCTGTGGCTCTCCACTAAAGTCATTCAAAAATGGCAAGATTCTTAGATACCGAACTTCATCTTCACAATCCCAAAGTGCTTGCATTTATGAATCGTGGCTACAAGTTTGAGGAAATAATGTCTATAAGTGCTCAGAATTTGGGAAGCTGTTAAAGTCAGTGTATGCCCTAGTCTCAGTTCTTCTTGATGATTTTTAATCCATTATGACCTATTTATTAATAAAAATAGAATTATGTCTGTGAGGCACAGTGGCTCAGGCCTATAATCCCTGCACTTTGGGAGGCCAATGCAGGAGGATCTCTTAGGGTTAGGAGTTGAGGCCAGCCTGGACAACACATCAAGACCCCATCTGTACCCAAAATAATAATAATAAAATAGCTCTATGTGATGGTATGTGCCTGTAGAGCCAGCCAATCAAGAGGCTGAGGAAGGAGGATCACTTGATCTCAGGAATTTGAGGCTGCAGTGAGCTATGATCACACCACTGCACTCCAGCCTGGGCAACAGAGCAAGACCCTATCTCAAAACAAAAAGAATTGTGTCATGCAGTGTCCTCTCTCAAATTAAGATGCACACACAAAAAAATTACAAAGCAAATTAGGAACAGGTAGAATTAGAGAATAAGTCAAATAAGAGTTCTTGTTGTTGATGCCATATACTATTTTATTTCAGTGTTTTCATTAATGTATGCACATATTCATGGGTAGCTGTATATGATTTTACAGGAAAAAGGAAATCATTGGAATGCATCCCAACTCAACCAAGAGCTAAATAAACTAGAATTCAAAGAGATGACCTGTCTCGCTCATGGTCAGAGAGGCAATGCTCTATCCAGGATAAACAATCTGGACTCTTTGTTCTTTATACACTACAGCGTTCCTGTTCTTTACTATGGTATAAAGTTTTTAACAAGCATTGTCAGAATTATTATGTCCACCAAAAGTGCCTACTTTTTCTCTCAATTTATTCTGAGGACCTAGTTCTCTTTCTTCATCTATAAATATTCTTTTAATGTATCTAGACCCAAGTTTTCTCAATTCTAAAATAATAACACCTTCACCTACAATAGTATAATCTCCCTTTGCTTAATATGGCATAATAAATCTTGCAAACATATTAAGCTACTGGAGTGAAGTATTACCATTTCCATTATTTCTAGTAATTGAGTCCATATTGATTGCCTACGTGAACACAATAATGACTTTTGGCCAAATGCAGAAGGCTTGTTCTCTCCCTGAATTTTCCAGTGCTGTTTATCTTTTTAAGACCTGATTTGAATAGCTCCCTTAGAGTCTAATTTATTCAGTAGAATGTTTTAAATGGGATTAAACACGAATTGGGTAGTCTGCCAGAATTATGGAACATTTTAGGCTTACATAGTACAATGCTAATGAAGTAGTATTTTAAACCCTTTTCTTTCTGGGTGCCAACTTATTTTAAATTTGATATTGCATGTAACCATTACAGGATTAGATGCTGTATTCTGAAATCAGTTCTGTTATTGTGCTAAATTCATATCGCCTGTAATTGAAAATTTAGAGGTTCAGAGGTTCACATTGATTAAACAATTTAAAACAATTAACAATGGATTGTCAGAGCATTGTAACGCTTATTTGCATTATGGAAATAAATGCTTCTGACAAGCTATTTCACTCTATCAAATGATTATTGAATCTCGTCTTCATCATATTGATCTTTTTAACAATAGCCGTGAAATGATTTATTAAAGTAATTAAAATTGAGGGGGCAGGTGTTTTCAAGAAGGACAAATGTTTTTGGTCACCTGGGAAGTTGCTACACTTTATGGATAGATTCATTGTAGTAATATATGCGATGGGCATCATGTTCCTCAACGATTATTGCTATAATTAGCCACTCTTGTAGAATGTGGTATGTTGTATCCATGAGGTGTACTTGCAGGATACATTTGTAAACTCAAGAGGATGTGCTGAAAATGCCATTTTTATGGTCGCCCAGAAAGAAGTTGAGACTACAAGTTGATAGATGTGAGTTTGATTCATGACTCTAATGAGAGAGTTACTTAACTTGTGTTAAATTCATATTCTCTACGTATTTGTGGTTAATGGATTTATAGATTTCAGAGTAGTTTCATATACATCAACTCATTTAATTCCCATGCACATATGTGCACAAACACACACGCAAACTTAGTAATATGACCTACTTTTTAAAAAGCTCAGAATGATTCATGGATGATATAAATATTCATACATGATAATTACATTGAGATAATCATCATTTTTCCAAGTAATGTTTAATTTTCACTTAGAAAATATAGATCGATGTAGATGCAGATGAAGATGTGAATGGAGACGCAAAAGGAAAAGACAGGTGTATAGATAAATAACCATCAATGATCAGTATTTATCAATTAAAACTTTTTATGAAGGAAGACTCTATGCACATTACCAGAATTCTCAGTTTCTTTATTTGACCATAGAATTATAAATGGATATTATAGAATTACATATCATTCTTTTATACTGCTAGATTTGTTTTTTAATCTTTGGTCTTGGTATCACTTCATTAGATGTGAAAAAATGATACTGTTGTTCCACATGCTTTATGTGAAAATATCTTGAGATGTTTTGTCAGATTCCATTAAAATATGTACAAACAAATATGGGCAAAACCTTATTTCAATGATTTTCTTTAAGAGTTGTAGCTTTTGGCAATTTCATTTTATATATATTTCATAATATGTCATTCACATCATTTCACATGCTTCTCCACTTGTGTGTCCTAAAATTGCTCTGATTCTGCACTCGATGAGTTTAAACCTTGATCAACATTTACCATGACTGAACTGTGATCAGGTTGCTTTACTTGTCAGAGATCATTTAGCAAGAGGGGCCCTTAGAAAGAAATAAAAATGGCACATTTGTGCCCATGGGTTAGTTTCAATTTAATAGTGAGCGCATGTGGTGTCTGTTTTTCCATTCTTTAGATACTTCACTTAGGACAATGGTCTCCAATTTCATCCAGATTGCTGCAAAAAGTATTAATTTGTGTTTTTTATGGCTAAGTAGTACTCCATGATGTACATATACCACATTTTATTAACCCACCCATATATTAATGGGCACTTGGGTTGTTTCCACATCTTTGCAATTGTGAATTGTGCTGCTATAAACATTCGAGTACAGGTGTCTTTTTTCTAAACTACAGATTTTTGTGAGGTTTCTCTGTTGACTTTTAAATTTGAGGTAAAATTTTGCATTCGGTCATATCCATTTCACCAAGAGGACTCTTTGGTCCAGGTAAATTACATGATTCATTAACTAAAATGATTGACAATGAGTGATAGAATGAACATTTTTGACATGTCGTTCATACTAAATGCTATCAAACCAAAACCCAAGAGTCCTGTAATTTAGCTATAGACATAAATGTACTTAGACTATTGAAGACAGTCCCCCTCAAAATGGTTTATGTATGGAGAGAATTAAATGGATCAGTAATGGCTGATATATTGAAAAGAAACCTAATTGAAATTGAGCAGTTTTCAAGTAGTCTAGACACTCCAGAAAATATTGGAATAGATTAATCATAAATTTTATGAACCAGATCCAGTTTTCTTTTTCTTCTTTTTACTGCTTGCCATGAATGGGGTCCATCTAAGTATCTTCATTGTCAATATAAAATACTTAGGCTGAAAATACAATGTCACAGTTTCCTCTACCATCCTCAAATTTTAGAGGAATAGGTTTTAAGGCTGTCTAAAATTATCTTTTTTATATATATATATATACACATATATGCACATATACATATATGCACGTATGTATGTGCAGTGTGTGTGCATATATATATATGCACACACATATATAGATAATTCCCATAAGAAGGCTTTGCTAAATAGGACATCAGAACACAATTTCTAAAAAACAAGTGTCTTTAGTAAACTTTGATGGTTCCATCCACAATGAGCATTCTGAAACAATGGCACTTTGCTCAAAACTTTCTTCCACCATCAGTGAGTGCTAAGATCTGCTGTAGCATCGGCTCGGAAACCTTCCATTTTCAGCATACATGCATACATAGTCTCATGCTTTTATTAATTTCTAAAGAGACATACAGTGAAGTAATAGTGATATCAAGAATTAAGGGACATACGTTTATTACTCAAATTCTCTTCTACTTTCTCTTAGAGTATAAAGTGATTCTGATATTTGAGTTAATTTATAACATGGCCGAATGTGAATGGAATGTTCACTGTCCATTCGAAATCTCCATGTATTGAGTGCATGCTCGTATGTCAAGTCCTTTAACAAACATGCTAGGCAACTAATCTAAATTGATTTCCACAAAAATTTTTGGAGGAAGTGCTATCATCTCTAACAGACTTCTGCGAAGACTTAAGGTCTGAAAGACCCTAGCATGTGCCTTAATCCACTTGCTTAGAAGGTTTTAAGGGTGGTTTTTGAATACCTGTTTAATAATTCCATGCTAGAGTGTTGTTGTATTTTAATAGTGGTTCATGCAGACCAAGGTTTAGCTTTAGAGTTTTGGATAGCATGATTTGGTCTCTTACTTCCAAATTCCCCCTCAGCCTTATTTTCTTGGTTTCTTGTCACTGTTGTTTTTTATTCTGTCTGTATTCCTTCCTTTTGATGAAAATTACCCATGGAGACACAACCCATTCACATTTCAGACTATGGAAATGTTAGCCATAATTTATACTCTCACATTCAAGATTGCACGATAATCTTGCCAACGATTAGCAAATAATTTGTCCAGCCATATTTTGTCAACAGTATAAACTTGTTGTTTATTCAATATCAATAGAGAATGTTTTATAACTTTCCATCAGAGACCTGTGTGTGTTAAATATTGAAGTATTCTGTACAAATTAAGGCTAGAAGTTTTGATAATTTTAGTATTCTTGGAAATAACCAAGCCCTCAAAGGTTTTGGAATGTTAAATGTTGCAAGATTATTTGGCCTCCTTTTAAAAAACTATTCATCAGTCAAGGCTCTTAAATAGAGATTTCTTTATTTGGAAATGGAATTTTCAATATTTACATGAGAAAGTCCAAGCATTTGTGTGCAGGATTTGGTTTGATCTTTCACTCTGGAATCTTGCATTAGTTCTTTGATCTCTAGATAAGTATTTACAACCACCATGCTATTGAAAGTGGTTATTTTGACATCTGTCCCTTTAATTTCTCAAGCAGCATTTATGCAGAATCTCTAGCATAGTCTTTGGGAGTAATGAATTTGATATTCTAAGTTAGGAGGATTAAAGGCATGCATTTGAATTTCACACACAAGGGAGTCCCCGTTAGTTTCTCTTGACACACACCAGAAAGGGCAGTCTGAAGTCAAATGTCACAGTCCTTCCGTCTAAATAGCAATAGCAGAAAAGCTGCTGATTCCATCTATAAAAATAAAAATACCAAGGTGATTAATATTTCTGATGGAAAATCGTGGCTTTCCTATTCGACTTATGGATAGTGACACATTTGTATAATAAATGTGAAAGTCTTTTCCCCTTTTTTTTAGCAGAAAAGCATGCTCCTTTTTTTATTTCACCTGTTTCAAGGTATATTTAAAAAGTTCTCCTTGTAAATTTTGCAGGCAAAATTATAGACATCAAATACTTCCATCCACACCAAACCATTAAAGACATTCATTTAATTTTATATTCAATTGTTTCCAAAAGAATGGATGGCTTACACTGAACTTGACAGTTGAATATGTTTCCTTCACATTTTATTTATTGTCCAACCAAAGATGGTTCAATGTTAAACAGATTTTAAATATAAAGTATGGATTGGAGGGAACAAAAAGATATAATATTTATATATAAGATTATATATAAGATGTATATTATATTATATATCTTATGTTGTAATATAAGAGATATAAGATATAAGATAATTAAGATATATAATATTATATCTTTTCACCTAATTCATACTGAAGTTCATCATGCATTCTGAAGCAGAGTCGACAGAGACTCAAAGATAACAAGAGCTTAAATAAAAGAGTCTTAAATAAAATAATGCACTAGATAAGGCCCACATCCACTGGTTAACATAAGCAAAAGGAGATAAAGTTATCTAACAGGAAGCTCTAGCTTAAAGAGAGAAGACTGACTTAAGACTCAGAGCTTCCTACTAAGACAGAATTCATAAAATACACATTTGAACTTTAAAGATATCATTAGCATTTTTGAAGTTGTATTTAAAGAACATAATTTTAAAATACTATATTCTAAATAAAAAATATCAATAGTGGTATGAATTAAAATAAAATCTTAAGCTCCACCCCCACCCAGCTGAATGAATGGACCCTCTAAAACAAGGAGGGAGGTCAGACCTGCCTCATCAAGCCCTTCCCTGCTTGGGAACATCCT
This sequence comes from Cheirogaleus medius, assembly GCA_008086735.1. Taxonomy (NCBI): domain Eukaryota; kingdom Metazoa; phylum Chordata; class Mammalia; order Primates; family Cheirogaleidae; genus Cheirogaleus; species Cheirogaleus medius. Next base: position 3,518,954 of record VBSM01000631.1, on the reverse strand, counting down.
TTGTGACTCACTGACAGGCCTAAGGTTGTGCAAGACACACCTGAAGGTCCTCAATTTACACAACAAATATATAGCCCTTATTATTCATAAAACCAATGAGTCCAACCTAGGAAGCCTTCTCTATTACTAACTGGTGTCTCATGAGAGGATAATAAGATTCTATTTTCTTTTCTCTCTCTCTCTCTCTCTCTCTCTCTTGCTCTTTTGGTGTTTTAAATTTCAGTCATAACAGCAGAGCTTGTGACCTAAATAATACTGAAACTTCACCCCTTCCTTAGAAAATTATTTGCGTCATTGCATAAAAACACAGGTCTACACACGATAGAAGACCAAGAGCAGTTGCACCTGTTCTAGAGTCTCTGTAACAAAGTACCATACACTGATGCCTTATGCAGGAGAAATTTAATTCCTCACAGTTCTAGAGGCTAAGAAGTCCAAGATCAAGGTTCAGCCTGGTTCTCTTTCTGGGGAAGAGTCTTTTCCTTGCTTTCAGACGTCTGGCTTTGAAACCGCCTTTACAAATTGATAGAAGGGTGCCAGGCGAGGGCCTAACTAAAAATAAGGCACAGCCATAGCTAAAAGCAATGATAATAACTAGCCACTGTCCCCCTTGGCCCCACTATAATTCCCACTCTGGAGCCACACAGCTGATGGTCATAAAGATTCTTAGCTTTCTGCAGAGATAACCTCACCTTTTGAAACCTAGGGGTAGTTTCTGAGCTATCTTCCAGGTCCTGCATCCCAGTGGAACGGCTGACCCACCCAGACCAGCAGCCCACATGGAGGAACGGACTCAACTCGTCTTCTGACCCCACCCAGGAACCTGGTCAGCAAAGAAGACAATTTCTACAACCCTGTGGTTCCTCCCCGAATCCAGCCAATTGGGAGACTCTATCGCCTACACCACACTGTCTGTACAAACCCTGCCTCTGAAATTCTCGGAAAGGTGGATTTGAGAAGTGTCTCCCATCTCCCCGCTTAGCGCTATGCCAATTAAACTCTCTGCTGCCAACCCTGCTGTCTCAGTGCATTGGCTTCCTCTTGGGCAGCGGGCGGTGAACCTGTTTGGGTGGCAACAGCTTCTCACTGTGTCCCACACACGGTGGGGAGAGAACAGGGGTATCCCCCTCTTCTTCTTCTACTAAGGCCACCCGTTCTATAGAACTGGGACCCTTCCTTTATGATCTTACTTAACCTGAATTATCTCATCAAACCCTATCTGCAAATGCAGTCGCACAGGGGTTAGGGCTTCAACACATGGGTTGCCTTTGTGTGTGGCTGGGGGAAGCATAGTTCAGCTCATGGAATTCCACACCTGACTGTGCAAAATTCATGTCCACCTCTTACACAAAATGCATTCGTTTGATCCCCACAGCTGAAAAGGCTGAGTCATGAACCTGGTGCATATTTTAATAAAGAATGAGACCCACATATAAGTTTATAAATATTCATCGACAGAAGAGGATTCTCAGCACATACCATCCCTAAAGAAATTCTATTCACCTCCACACCAGGATTTAAGGAATTTCCGCGGTAAGGACCACTGGGGGTTTTCCTGGAAAGGTGTTGGAATTTTGGAAAGTGAGGAAGCCTGGTCTTTGTTATCAAGAGACCTCCTCTAGATACCTCAGTCGGCTGCGGATAGGGTGGTGTTGTCTGTGGATGAATTGTCCTCCAGCGGTTGGGCCATTTTGCCCACACCTGCCTAGGTGGCACAGTCACTTAGACTACCCTGACAGCAAGACCCAAGCTCCAATGAGTCGACAAGCAAACTCGTAAGAGACCAGGAGTCACAACACGCAGGCGGCATTCCCAACAAATTTTGCGGCTGGAGGAACCAGATGGGAATTCGTACAAACAAAAGTAAAAAGAATTAATATTACTGACGACAGCGTTAATGTTAATAATAACAGCAGCATGTAATTAACAACTGTAGCATCTAAGGAAGTTCAGCCCCAAAGTTATTTTCTGAGCTAATGACTATATTCAAGAAAAAACAAAAAAAGTGAATTGATTGAAAGGAATTTCATTGTTGACACCTGATTTAATGGCTTGGAAAATCAAATGTGGACATATGTCAATAGAGAGAGAATGAAATCATGCAGAATGCTAAAACTAAATGCATCAGGTCTATGGAAATGTTATGTAATTGTGAAAACACAATTTTTGGAAACAGGAACTATACTGCATGGAAGATTATAATCCTATATCTGCTTTAATGCCCAATACTGACTCAGTGAAATTTCAGAAATTAACAGAGAAAAAGGTGACTATCTATAAAACTAATTTTGTGAATGGGAAAGAAAGTAGAGACTAAATATTTTAGAGAAATCATTAGCTTAGTGGAAAGTAGTTGGAATTATATATGCAAATAGTATTAGAAAAAATATGTGTTTGCAAACAGTGTTAGAAAAAATATGAACTTACATAAAGGAGGAGGAGTATTATTAAAGGATAGGAAAGAATGGGAGAACTTACAACTTAGCAAGAAAGAACATGGAATGAATAGTAATTAAATGAAACCCTCGAAAGGAAAAAAGAAAGAAAAGAATTTCAGATTTTATATGGCATAAAATCCATGAATTTATCAACAAAGATGGTGAAAAATCTAAAATTGCAATTAGGAAATCAACAAAGGTATTAAACCACATGAGGAAAGTATAACTAGAACATCAGATAAAAATGTGTCCAAAAGTTTGTAAGTAGGATGCAAATTAAGAAATAATGCCTCTCCCTGAAATGAAAGATAGGGTCTCCAGGAAAGAAAAAGAAAAAAGTTTGAATTTACAGCATACTAAATAAAACAGACCCACACTGACACATCATGCCATTTTGAGGCAAAGATAAGATCGTAAAATCTATGGAAAAAATTAGATGACATAACAAGATCAGGTAGCTAATGACAATGAATAGCAACCCAGAAATTCGTAAAGCAGAAGTCAGTTTTCACATATCCAGTGATAGTCACTGCCAGGTGAGAAATATTTACCTACCTTGAATGATATTAAATGCAGTCTTCTTAGGGCACTCTTTGTTCAAGAATGAAGTGAATACACCCATATACTGAAGCAATAATTATAATATTATGTGTGAATCTAAGACCAATATCCTTTGTCTCTCAAAAAAAACCCATAATTTTAGCTCAACGATTTAAATTTGAATAAATTTCCTGAAATTCTTCCAATATTCATTAGGAGATAATAATGCTAAATTTATAAGTATAGTCAAGCACTATGTTATTGAGAGATTAGTTCTTTTTTTATGATCGCTTCTTGCAAAAAGAATAGCTAAGTAATTAATTATAATATATTTTAAAGAATGTGATTCATTTTTTAAAATTTGATGTTGTGCATTGATCTCTAGCCAGCCTTCGACAAAATACAATTGAGCTAATTTAATTGTGGAAACTGTTTCAGTAATCTACACTGTGATCTTTAGTGCGCAACAATTTCTAAAGAAGTTCTGGGAAAGTAGCAAATGGTAATGCTCATTCTTGATGACATGATTCTTATGTATGAACAAAATAACTGAATGAATGAGATCATAACCCAGTTCTTAGTATGTCTGCAGTATATAAAATTATGTAAAAACTATTTATCGCTGTTGAGAAAAGAAACGCAAATCTTCCTTCAACATCAGGTACAATCAAAATACAGATTAAATTTCTTTTGCAGTTATGAGAAAGTTAGCAATATTTCCTCCAGCCAAATAAGCGTAAAGTTTCAAGGAACTACATAAAGCACACTTGTCAAGATGCATTACTTGCAGACTTCTTGAAAGTAACAATTATCATCTCAAAGTTCATGCAGTACACTTGCTTCCATCTTGCTATGTAATTTATGCATGTTTTTTTCTATTTCCTTGCATTCATTGAAGAGCCATGCTCTAGCATTTTCTAAGATCTACTAATACTTTTCTAAATTATTTTCCCTAAATAATATCAAAATTCTCAAACTTACAGAAAAATGGAATGAACTGTATAGTGAACGTGCATATAGCATCCCTATAGATGTACATTGTGCTTTAATTGGCTTATCATGTAGCTATCAATAGGTTTAACCCTCTTTTCATTTGTCAGGTTAATTGTCTTATTTGTTTTTAATATATTATAAAAATAAGCAGTAGACACTAGTACATTCCATTGCCAAATGCTTCAGCATGCACATTATTTGTATTTGCCTCTGGTTCTTTTTGTTTTATAACAGGTAAAATGTGCATACTTAACATAGATCTAGCTTATGTCTACATAACATTCAGTCTACACCATAAGTATAAATTACACCTCTATGAAGATGTAGAACTCACTTAACTACTTCACACAATTCTGCAATTTGCAGTCAATTCCCACCCTCACCTAGTTAGGCAAGAGCATTATGATTTTTTTCACCGTAGATTTATTTTGCTTTCATCTCAAATTCCACAGGAATACATACATAACAGTTTGCATGTTTGGGGGAAGGCTAGCTTCTTTCTTTCAATATGTTCTAAAAGATTCATCAATGTTATTTTATATATGTCAGTAGTCCATATTTTTTATTACTAAGTAGCAGTCCATTGTATAAATGTGCTATAGGTTTTCATTCCTTCTTCTATAAAGTCTGGACTGCTTCTTGTACTGGGCTGTTATGAATCGATCTTCTGTGAGCATTCTTGCACAAATATCTTACAAATATATTTTCATTTTTCTTGGATAAATGTTTAGGAATAATTCTGATAGGTCTTATGGTAAGTGTGTTTGTAGATTTATAGGAAACTGCCAACTTCTGTCTTGAAAATGGGAAGATTATTTTGTAAGCTTATGTACCTACGTGACTTTCTTTTATTATGCACGCAGAGTCATTTCCAGTTCAACATTGCACTATCTTTTATTAGATTTTTAATATCCATAATCCTCTGGTTCTTTTACTAGGAAATTCACTGTGACAGCCTGCTGGTCACTTCACACGCTGGACATATTTTAATTAACTTTCTGCTTGTTTACGCTCTTCCAGCCAGTTTTATTTCAAGTGACATAATTTTATATCCAAGCCAGTGAATGCTTTTTACATCAGGGACATATCAAGTTCACTTCCTTATTGGGAAAAGGACAGGACGTGTTCTAATTTAATACAGATGAGCTAGCTTGCACCTTGTTCTGCTGGGCCGTTTATAGAACTATATATGTTTTGACATTATAATGTAATCCTACTTGAAAGTATTCGTTCTAGTGAGCTACTCAATTTGTTTCTCAGTATTGGAGGCGAAGCTTTCCTGAAACATAAATTTGGTATATTTCCAGCCACATAAACAGAACAATTGTGAAATATGTGTGTGTGCATCTGTCTGTGTGTGACTTTTTGTGTGTGTATTTAAAAGAGAGAGAGAGAGAGAGAGAGAGAGAGAGAAATCAACCTCATATGAGCAAGTGGGTTTTGGATTTAGGAGGCTTCTTTTACACATCATTATATTTCCAATGTTTGCACAGTGCCTGACTGAGTTGGTAAATATATCTTAAAATCATATGATAGAGTGGCATAAGGATACTTTCAAATCAATGTCATCTTTTTTGATTATTATTATTTCAGAGTATTGCAGGGGTACAAACGCTTTGGTTACATGATTTTCTTTTGTGCCATTTGAGTTAAAGTTGTAAGCGCGCCCATCACTTGGATAGTGCACATTGTGTCCGTTAGGGGTGAATTTACCCATCCCCTCCTCCCCCTCCCACCTGCTTGGGTTTCACTGAGTTTTACTTAAAGGACCAAAATGAAGTTAACATCCTTGTCATTAATCATCACCAATTAAAAGAATGGAGAAGGCATGTGGTCCAAGTTCCCTCTCTCTCTCTCTCCTTTTTTCGCCTCCTACACATTTTCCCATCATTTACTTTTTCCTTCTTCTCTTCTTTCTTTTTGTCTTCTTATGTGTAAGAAAAAGTTAAGCTGGTGTTTCTGGAGCTTTTGCTCTAATCTCACGTGGGCCTGAGAGTTTGACCCTTGCTTCATTTCAAAAAATACAAAAGGACGTTCACTGTGAAATAAAAGTTCACAGTGAGATATACGTTATCGTTCCTTTTAACTGTGGATATAAAAATAGTGGAAAGGAGGAAACAACTACAACTTCATGCTAATGGGAATGATGTGGCAACAGAAAATCACAATAGCAAAACCATCTTGGCATCAATATTTTACCAGTGAAGGTCACATGCACCCCATATATATATATATAAATATTATGTGCCCATAATAATTAAAAATTAAAAACAAATAAGGAAGGGAACAGAGACACATGCTATAGCATGGATGAACATTGAAGACCTTATTTTGCTAAATGAAATACATGAGCTATTGTATGATCTCATTAATATAAAATATCTAAGATAGTCAAATTCACCAAGACAGAAAGTAAAATGATGGCGGCAGCCAGGGTCTGAGAGGAAGGGAATTGGGGAAGTTATTGCTTATTACTTACAGAGTTTCTGTCTGAGGTAATGAAAAATTATGGAGACGGAAAATGGAGAGGAATGCACAACATCGTGAAGGTAATTAATGCCACTAAATTGTACACTTAAAATAGCAAATTTTAGGGTTTTATATATACATATATATATTTGCCACAATAGAAATTGTAATTATCCTTAGCAATAAATACAAAATCCTAATGAAGACGTATTTTTCTCAGCTGTTCATGAATTATCATCTAAGTTCTATATTTAAAACTTTGTTGCTTAAAAAAAAGAACGTTTTGTTAATTTTTTCTAATATAAGAAACTCATGTTTTTATTTGCTCTACTAATTCTAGTAACTGGGAGCCACAATCCATCTTAGAAGCTTTACTCTGGCATGTTAGCTTTCTTAAAAATGTCTGTAATGCTTCATTTTTCCCGTCTTTAAGAATTATACACTATTTTGGCCATTATTACTAAAGCTAAATTCTGCATACTCTGACAGCAGAGTAATATCACATTTTTCTTTTTATCTGTCTCATCCTTTTAGCAAAATGGATCAGGATTCTAGTCTGTGGATATTTAGAGATGAAGGAAACTATCATTTTCTAAGGGAAGGTGAAATTATAGCACCATGAATATTCCTATCACAATACCATCTTTTTACATTCACAAACACTACAATTAATGCAGCATATATCTGGTCATAAAAACACATTTATTACATTCAAATAGTAAGTACCTTCAGTTTAAGAGTTATAATTTTGAATTTTTATATTCTTAACTCTATTACTGATACATTCTAAATGCAAAAGAGGAAGAATCAAAAGTGAAATGCAATTCAGTTAAAGGTAGGTTTTAATTTTGAGAAAGTAATCTTACATTTTTTTCCTTTATTTGAAGAAGAGTTTTGTTTTTCTCTTATTCACTTCATGATTACGTAAGAAACACTAGATTATAACATAATTTTTGAGGAAGTAATTAAATATCGGAATTTTAAAAAATGATACATTTCTAGTGTTTCATGCATTGGAATTATTTGGATTGTGTATTACTCTGCCAGGGATACCAAAATACCAGAGATCAAGTAGCTTAAACAATAGGAATTCATTTTCTCACGTCCTGGAGGCTGGAAGTCTCAGATCAAGGTGTCTCAGGGCTGGTTCCTCCTGAGTCTTCTCTCCTGGGCGTGTAGACGCCGTCTCCTCCCTGTGTCCTCACGGGGTCGTCCCTCTGTGCGTGTCTGTGTCCTCATCTCCTCTGCTTATAAGGACATCAGTCCTGTTGGATCAGGGCCCACCCTAGTGACCTCAGTTTACCTTAATCACCTCGTTAAAGACCTGTATCAAAACACAGTCACATGGAGAGGTTAGGCAGATTAGGACTTTGACATATGACTCTGAGGGGGATAGAATCCAGCCCATAACCTTATAAATCACCTATAGAATGACAAGATTAAAACTATGATCTTTTTTTTTATTATTTGATCTGAAGGGATCGCACAGACACATGCTTATGAACTCACACACCCATGTCCATAGGATGGTTAAAACTTTTGATTTCCAGATTAAAAGAAAAATTGTGTTCAGCAATTTTTACCAAGTTGCCCACTGCTTTTGTGCAGTTTAAAAGTCATGTTGAGTATGCAATGTGTGATTCACATACGCGTGGTCCACTAACACTCACTAGGATGAAGTCATCCATGCAGCTCCGTGAGCTGTTTGTTGTCCAGGATCCTGCCTGAGCTTACCAGTAAAATCCCTCATATTCACTCCCTGAGCTCTTTTGTTCAGTTTATAATCCCTTATCCATTTCACAAACAAATTCCAAAATATTCCCCTAATCCAGGTGTACAAGAAGTATTTACCGAGCCCTCCTCCCACTCGGTCATTATAACTGACTGATTTACTGACTCAAGCCCTTAAATAACAACCAAAATCTGTCATCTCTGAACATTGATCTTCACCCTGGTTTTCTCAGAAACTGCAAAATAGAGCATATTCTAAATTTTTTTTTTAGCTTATCCATCCTGGGTTATTTTTTAATGCAAATTCAAAAGTAGATGCTAAATCAGTAGACAGTAGAAGATAGAAACATGCACATGGGACGAAGGAAGAAATGTCACATTGTTAAATTTGTGCAAATAAACAAAGAGTACTGATGAGCCTTATTTACTGAAAGTGACTAAAATGGGGGAAACGTTAAAAATTGAAATTTACATTGTGCATTTTAAGCTGTGGTATGCGTGATTCATACTGTTTGACAGAAATGTTGGTGCCATACCAGTTGTGGGCATTGGTTCACATCCATGTGCCTGTGATTAGTGACATGGGCTGAATTATGTCCCCATGCAAAATTCCTGCATTGAAGCCCTAAACCCTCAGGACCTCAGACGGTGGCTGTGTTTGGAGATGGGTTATTAAAGAGGTGATTAAGGTAAACTGAGGTCACTAGGGAGGGCCCTGATCCAACAGGACTGGTGTCCTCATAAGCAGAGGAGATGAGGACACAGACATGCACAGAGGGACGACCCCGTGAGGACACAGGGAGGAGACGGCGTCTACACGCCCAGGAGAGAGGACTCAGTAGGAACCAGCCCTGAGACACCTGGATCTGGGACTTCCAGCCTCCAGGATGTGAGAGAATAAAAGTCATTGTTTATGCTAAATTAAATTAGCAGTTATTAGTAGATAAAATAGGGAGAAGATATATGTATATGTCTGTGTGCATGTGTGTGTGCATGTGTGTTTGTAGAAATCTGTTGCCAACTTTTCCTTTTTCAAAGCAGATCTGGGGATTTCCAGTGACCTCAGGTCAATCTTTTTCTATATCCAAATAATTTAGAAAATATGAACTTGACCAAATGCCAAGTTAGAGAGACAAGGTCGTTGTCGTTTCTATTGTTTATTTGTAATTTCACATACATAATTAGGACTATAAAATATTAAATTATTTATCAGTGTTCAATTCTTTGAAAACCAGATTTCAGCAAGCGTGTCTACATATAGTGCAGAAGAGTTAATATTAATAAAAGAATATCAGAAGCTTTAAATAATCCAAGGTAATATGTAAATCAGTCTTTATTTGCATATTTACATTTCATAGACTTTGAAACTTTCCAAGTGGGTGAATAACATGACTTTTTATTTTTTTAATGTCATGTCCCGAGTCAATATACCGTGTCATGTCAGAATTCTTAGCTTCAGGAAAAGGTTAAGAAAATGATTTTTCAAGGAGAAAGGCTAAAAATATGCAGAAATGACTTCCTCTGCCCTATAGAATCACAACTGGAATTTCAAAAAGCCATAAACTTTCCCCTCATTTTTTTCAATGGTAATTTGAAAGTTTTATTTAGAAAGAAGGCAATGAATAAAGACACATAGCATATTTACTCTTTTTTCTTCTTTTCTCTGGTCATGTTATAGCAAAAAATTACATCTTCCCCAGTTGGTTGTCAATGAATCTATTCTGTTGTGAACCAAACGTGGAAAAAACAATGTGGGTGAAAACCATGATTGTCTAATGAGCGTTATCTTTTAGTCTTTGTCCATATATTTAACTAGCTAATCTGGTCATGTAGCTGAAGAAGCTAATATTTATACCGTTCGCCACAGTATTAATCTCTAGGGATAAACTTGCAGGCAAGGAATTTGACCCAGCCCTCCTTCTGTTAATCCAGACGTGGTCTACAGCTGCAAACTCATAGAAATTAAATGTTTGTAGAATCTAAAACAACCCAACTGATTTTGATTGTTTTAGATTAAGCAACAGAAAGGGGAGGGTGGGAAATATGGAGATACTGGTCAAAGAGTACAAAATCTAGGTTAGCCAGCAGAAATGTTTTTT
>VBSM01000631.1:3483622-3500930 GCA_008086735.1 Cheirogaleus medius | reverse complement strand
AAAAAAAAAAAAAAGCAAGCATTTCTGGAAAAAAGTGATTGCAATTTAGGGCACTAGATGCCACACATTACATCGAGTCAAATATGAGATGGCAAGATGACTGACCAAGATCAAAAGGAAAAAACCTCTTTGAGTAACAAAAACAAAGGACTCAGAAGAACAAAGCCATGATGTAAGTGCAATTATAATGCAAGAGATATTTAAAGAAATTCAAAGAAAAAATGAAAAATTCAGCCATGTGCATGAGACTATCCAAAGTCAATGGAATCTGAAAAAATGAGCAAAATTGAAATTCTAGAAACATAAATATTTGAATTTAAAAGTTCAAAACATGGAGAACTCCCAATTGATCCACAGCTTAAGAAAGTAAGTAGGAAAACAGATTGGGAGGAAATGTTATAATCCCTCCGAACCAGCAGTTTCTCTTTCTGTGATTTCAATTATCCAATGTCAGTGGGGGTCTGACAATATTAAATGGAAAATTCCAGAAATAAACTATTCCTTGGTTTTAAATTGCATGCTCTTCTGAGTAGAGTGATGAAACCTCCTGCCGGCCGGAGGTTTCACATCTTGCCCAGAGTGTGAATCTCCCCTTTGCTCAGTGTCTTTGTGGTGTCTTCACTACGCACCTGTTACTCATGTAGCAGCAGGTGATCATATTGACTGTGGCAGAGTTACAGCATATGTTCAACTTACCCTTGTTTCATTTAATAACAGACCCAAAGTGTAAGAGTAGTGAAGTTGGCAGTACAGATACGCCAAAGAGAAGCTGTAAAGTGTTCCCTTAAATGAAAAGCAAGAAGTTCATCATAGGTTTTTATGTTTAGGGAAAAAAACCACAATCTATAGATAGGGTTTGGTGCCACCATAATTTTAGCCATCCATTGGGGGTCCTGTGATGTACCCCCCACAGTTAAGGGTGGAATAATGTATGCAAAAATGCACCCCTAAAAGGAAACTATGAGAAATGTTTTTTTTTTTTAAATATGAACTAGAATATCAAGATCATATAGATATCTGATCGGAGTCACAAAGGAATAAAGATTTTCCAGAATTAGAGAAATGTTTGACAGATGTCCAGAATTGAAATTCTTTCCATTTCCAAAAGCAGAAATTGAAAAATAAGTAAACAATTCAAACAAACGAAACGCAATCTATGGGTACATCGAAGTGAGACCAAGTAGCAAAGGGGGAGCTCTCAAAAGTAGATTATGAGAAAGGGAATATCGATTAGACCAACTGCAAATGTATAATTTCTCATGATTCTGTTTGTACTTTACGATTATTTGGAGCTACTTACCTAAATCCCATAGAGATTACCGAACATCCATATGTATGAATCCTAAAAAAAGGTTTTGAGTATTACTCAAGGTCTCTTCAAACAAAGAGTTGCATGTGTCCTATGAATCTCCTGGTAATTTTGAAGGATTTGTCTTTAAGTTTTTCTTGTTCAGAAACTATAGTTTAAGATGAGGATAAATCCACCCATCACCCACTCCGTCAAGCATCTCTATCCTAATTCTTAATGCTAACAATTGCACATCAGTCCCCCAAGCTGGGATAATAACACATATTTTATATGGTACTTCAGGATTTGAGGGTGGGAATGGAGTGGAATTCTTACCTCATACACATTGAAAATTAATTGTAGACTTTTATGTCACATTCTTAGAAATTTAATTTTTTTATCATTGATACATTTGCATGATTATTTTCCCCTTAGGTCTATTTATATAGTTATATTAATAACACTCCCACACCTGTAATCCAAACACTTTGGGAAGCCAAGGTGGGAGGATTGCTTGAGGCCAGGAGTTCAAGACCAGCCTGGGCAGCATTGTAAGACTCTGTCTCTACAAAAAAATAAAAAATAAAAAATTAGCCAGGTGTGGTGATGTGCACCTGTAGTCCCAACTACTTGGGAGGCTGAGGCAGGAGGGTTGCTGGAACACAGGAGGCTGCAGTTGAGCTATGATGGAGCCACTGCACTCCAGCCTGAGCAACAGAGTAAGACCTTGTCTCATTAAAATAATAATAATGATAATAATAACCCTGCATTTCTCTTACTAAACCAAACTCGCACTCCTGGAATTTATGATTATGATAATTATATATAAATACATATATATATAACTATTTTTGCTGATATTTTATTTTGGGTATTGTCAATGATATTCAAATGACATTAATGCATAGTTTTCTTTGTGCCGTGTTTTAGAAACATCAGGTTTAGGAATGCATGTCCTGTTTCATGAATGTATTACATCTTCTTTGATTTTGATTTTTATAGAAAACATTCAGAGTGTCAATTCGTTGAATGTTTGATGGCAATCCGCTATAAAACCATTGGACCAGGTGCCTTTTTGTAGAATCACTTATTCGAAATTTTTCTATGCTTTAAATGGAAATTTTTGTTAAAGTTCTCTACTTGAGTTGCATTTGATGAATACTTTTTAGTACGTTAGACCATTTAGTAAATTTTTAGTAAATTAGACATTTCATCCAAGTATATTTGTGATAACTTATAACAAATCTCTCATAATGTCTCAATCTTCTATTTGTTCCAATAGTTTCCTTCCTACTTGTTCTTTCTTAATTTTTGCACTTGCACTATTTTCTTTATTTTTCTTTCATTTAATGCTGTGTACATATCTTTAATTTTTTCTGAGTACAACCTTATGTTCTATTGTTCTCCCTAACTATTTTAATCCTTATGTAAAAAAAAAAATGTAAAATTTAATCCTCAAAACATCAAGTAATTAAATGCAAAGCATGTAATGCTAAAGATTCCAAATAACAATCAAGATAAATTTATGAATAGCTATGCCTTAATTAAGGGGACAACTAAATTTCATTAGGGAAATATTAAGGAGATCCAAGGAGAAAGAGACAGATTCACACAGTCAAGGGGTTAAAAACACACAAAAGGCAACAAATGGGCTGATCTTCAGCGAAATGCACTTATGGATGCCTATGACATTTACACCCGAATAATAGATAATACGTTTAATCTACAGCTACACAAACACATCGTGCAAATTGATCATGTGATTAGTGATAAAATAAATATCCTTAAATTAAAAAGGAAAAAGAAGTACAAAAATTCTTGTGCTTTTGTCTATTGAATTTTGGTATAACTAATGCTTTTTTTCTCAAAAGGTTTAGGGTTTTATTTGTATGTGTTCTTCATGCACATCTAATCAAGCAACACTTGATGAATGATCCTTCATTAGTATTCTTGTTCTGTGTTTACAGATCTCCTCTATTTTGGTGTGTATTGTGGGAAGAGTTTTTAGTTAAAATTTTTTGATTTTCACTTTTCGTTTCATTTTAATTGTAGCTTCCAATGAGTTTTATCTTTCTTTTCTTCCTTTCTGTTCATGTTTCACTGTATAATTTTGCTTTATCATCAATAGCTGTGTTTTTACATGTGGGGTAGAGGTATATTTTTTTCTTTCTTTTAATGGTTTACCAGGTTTCTCAATTCAAAGGCATCCTCTTGGGTTCATATGGTGAAGTAACGTGTTCTTAGGAGATGGCTTTTGGTTTTTTTCTTTGTTTTGTTTGGTTTTGTTTTGATTTGTTTTGTAAGGAGAGCACCACTTCTGACACGTGCTTCTGATTTTGCAGGACTGGTCATTTTTCTTCTTGCTTTTTGACTTGTCACTTTCTTTGCATTCAAATCTCTAGAGGATGCCTACTTTTGTCAGGTGCCCACACACACACCAGTGAAGATTCCTTCTTCCCCACTAAATTATAGTCAGTGTTCATAATCACTTGCATTTTGATATAAAAATATAATTAAACAAAAGTAGTTAACATTCACATCAGAAAACAAAAAGAAAATAGATAGTATCTTGGAGTAGTTCTTTGATAGTTTTTCTAAGTTTCTCCGCCCCCCCCACCAATGGAGAAATTTTAGCATGTCTTGAAGGTGATGATTCAAGTGGCTAAAGAAAATAATTCAGAAAGAATCGCTCCCCAAAGACAGATCCCTGGGAATCTCTGATGTTTAAGGCTTTTCAGAGGAATTTCAGCTTCCATTATGGTTTCCTCCATGGGTGTGGGCAGTTGTGAAAAATACTTTACTGTTTGGGACCCCGGGCATATCTTTGAGAGGAGTGGGATGTATTTGGACTCCTGTGGACACTGTTGATAAAATCAGAAGAGGCTCTGGAGTTGGAAGCCTGTTCATGTCTAAAGGAAAGGTCTAGCACACTAAGGGGGAAGCTGGAGATGGGAAAATATACTATGAACAAGCGTCCAAGAAAATGCAAGCAACGAAGCTGAACTGCAAGTCTGAAATCTCAGCCCAGGTTCTTCTTATCCTGACACTCCCTTTGTAATTCCTGACTCATCTTCCCCACTTCCATTGCCACACAAATCCCCTCCCAGGTGTGTCTGCAGCCCAGGTACGAAAATGGTGAGAATGTGCCCCAGGGCTATGGTGTTTTCAATCTCAGAAACAGAATTGGACAGAACATGAACTAACAACCCAATGCCTCCATTAGAAGTACAGTGCTCTACACTATTTAAATGACATTACTGATTTATAGTATTTAGTATTTAAAGAATGAAAAAAAATGAGGTTGAAGGGAAAAGAAAAACTTAATAGCCAGTTGAAGGTGTTTCATGCTCTATTTCTATTCTACTTCTATATATTTTGCCAAACATAGTTCTTGCAAATGAACAGAAAGGACATATTGCACGCATTGCCTTCTGTTGGGATGTTTCTACTTTTTTTAAACCTCCGGCTTCCTAGAGAGAATGCACCATATTTCAAGATATAAATATAAATGGAAAATGACAAATGCAAACTGTCACCCTGACATTATCAAGTATTGTATCATACTGACACTTACAAATAACTACACTGAGTTTTTCATACTAAATGTGTCTTTAAATAATTAAAGGGAATATTTTTGTTGATGCAAAACAGTTCTCTTAATCCGGTGTTATTGGTATAACTGAAAAGGTGAAGGTGTGAAGTCGATTTTCCAATGAAGTGTATATTGTATTCATTGGTTGCCTTTTAGAAAAGAACTTTAGTGATGATAAAGACATTATGAAGATAGTTTCTGTGGACTTAGGAGACATGGAAAGCAGGTAGTGAAAACATAGACTATAATAATATAATGCCAGATAGACTTTAAATGTCTGTTTCAAAATTCAAGCTAGGATGTGGGTTATAAACTAGAAAGTAGTGAATTTTTTTTGTCAAGGCATGGATATGCTTTTAAATTTCTTATCTGCTTATTCTGCTCTGCCTTAAAATATATAAGTAATGATATCCTTTATAGATCATTTCCTATCATTGAAAGTATAGAGATTCTCATTTTTCCCCAATTTCCAGCTTGATCTAAGAGTTTTTTAAAAAGTAACTGTAAAAAGAGGCTATTCTACAGGAAATATGTTAAGTTTATTTATTTATTTATTTATTTTTGGAGTTCCTAGAACAACTTAGCGTATAGGAGGTATTCATTTAATTCCGATATTAACTGAAAGATATGTGTGTGCATATATATTTTAATATAAATACAAATGTAAAATATCCTCTGTTTGAAGTGCATTCCTCTTATGCATTGACTGTCTGCTGAGTGGTCCAAATATGACTGGATATTAAACACCTCTCAGAGCACATAGAAATCTCTAAGACAAACGCCAGGGACCGCACATTTTTGGGCAAACTGCACGTTATTTAAATCATCATAACTACAGATCATATTGCACTTTAGGTGTTGTTTTTCAATAATTATAACATTTTTATTTACAAAAACAATTAAACAACTAATTAAACAATTAAAGTTCCTAGTCCTTTTTAAACATATGGTTCTGTGTAAAACATTTATTTATTATGTCACCTTTCTTCATTCTTGATGTTTTCATTTTCAAATTTGGCGGTAAACCTCTACTCTCCCTAATGGACAAGACAGTGTGTTGACATCTAAGGTCCTTAACAGATGGTGCGCGAAACTCAAGAAAACTCGTGAGCAGTCCGAAAGGTGTTAAAAAAGATTAGAGCCCGTACATAACCATTTTCCTCATAGTGCTTATAAACAAACCTCATCCAAGAATATTACCATTCAGAGTGATTTTCTTTGTTGACACCAATGTCTACAAAGTCTTCTTTTCTCAAAATAACAAACACTCACCTATAAATACTAATAAATGCAGAAACCATTCAATTGAATCAATACTCCTGATACATGGTTTAGGATCTTATACTTAATATAATGTGATATTTTTTTCCTAACTGAAATTATGTTCTTGGAAAGAAACAAAAAAAAAAAACCTGTCATTTCATTTTTACTTCATTCTATCTCATTTTTAAATTTTTTAGTCAGTTTTTAAAAATATTGATATGTTTAGGGGTGCAAAGGCAGTTTGTTTTGGATGGATATATTGTACAGCACTGAGGACTGGGCTTTTAGTATACCTATCACCCAAATATTGTATTTTATTCATGTTAGTCAAGTAGAGTTTTTAAAAAAGAAAAGTGACTGAATTAGGCATTAGGCAAAAGCAATATAGAAAGATGAATAAAAACCACTATGTCATAAGGAATAGTACTAATTTTATCAAAGAAATACATTAGCCACTTGGTTTTATTAGTCACAGAGAATGCAGTGTTATGTGGACAGACACACACACACACAGACACACACCCAAGAGTTGTGAATGAAGGTTTTGGGCTTATGTATAAATATTCATCAATATCTCTCTCTCTCTCTCTCTCTCTCTCTCTTACACACACACACACACACACACATTTGCCTAGGAGTTCATTCATCATCATGGAGTCGATACCTTCATTCCCTTCCATCTACTAAATGGTTACAGACTCATGAAGATGAGTGAGTTGGATTTCAAGGATGGGCTCACCTCTTGGAGAGCACCCCTGCAGCTCATGTTCATCTCCCTGGCCTCAGAAATAACCCCCAGGCACTCACAATGCCCTTGGTCACTGCCCATTTTGACTCCACAGATGGGCACATCACAGGAGTGGGATACTTCACCTGGGGGGCCACTGGCCACTTGCCACAATCAGGAGGTCCCCGGCTGGGCTGACAATCTTTGTGTACATGTGTGATTATTCTCCTGGTGATTGATTTCAGCTTGTTTTATTGGTGGAGGGTGGTTTTAGAGGGACAGGGGTCCACACATGAGCTCCTCCCTGTGTCTCATGAGATGGAATCTGTTGGGGAAACATGATTGAGGAATTAATGAGATGTGGCTCATAAGATCATTATCTTATTGCATCGCCCAGTATTGCTATATTAAAGACAGAAACAGGAGTTTGCAGGGTTTTGCCCTGAAGGAATATGTGAACTCATCAGTTCACTTATCGAGGGCTGCCTCGCCTTGGGAAGGCTCTCAAAGCTCCAGTAGGGATGTATTCCAGAAAGGCTTCTTGGTTATATCAGATTCTGTGAGGTCTTCCTGTTTTTGAAAGACAAGACAGGTAAATATCTGGCTCACAGAATGGGAGCCGGAGACAATGAGTGCCCTTTGCCCAGAAACTTGCCCCTGTGGTTATAAACAACTTGCTTTGTAGAGATGGGCTTCCTGCTCTCTCCTGACTCTCTGCCTTAAGTCCACAATAATTAAATCAAATAAATATAGGGCCATTATACTTCTTTGTTATTCCTCTGTTAATTGATAACTATCTCTCAGAACTTAGAAGTTAGCCCCTGAAAGACTTTGTACCTGTTTGTTCACCTAGATAGATTAGAATTTGTCTGAAGCCCCTTGAAAGGACTTTTGACCCTAACCCACTACCTGTTACTATGTAATCCTGTTCCCATAGCAACTGCACTATCTGATATGTAAATGTGTTACCCTGGAAACTGGTAATTGATATCTATGATTATAAAAACCTAAGTGAATCTAACTTCGAGCCTGGACCATTTACGGAGATGTGGTCCAGACTCCTGAGTACCCCTACCCCTTCTGTTATCTGATCTTCTTATATAAAACTATAAACTATACCTTAGTCTCTGTGTATTCTTTTATTCTATTTCCTATCAATTTTTTTATCCTCTGTGGTGACCCTATCTAAGGGACCTGGCTTCATGGGGAGAAGTAGCTAATCTCCTCGTGGCTTTGCCTCCCCGCAAGAGTCAAAGATGTGGCAGCCTGAATTTCAAAGGTGGTGTCACTTTGATTGTGGTCATGGATTCTGAGGAAAATACATCCATCAGGACACGATGCTGGTGGGGTGGCTTGTTTCTCCTGGGGCTGACCACAACAGGTAGTGGATGGAATAGCACCTGGCAGCACATCTTAGTCTGTGTCCAAGATGACATCTTCACATCACATGCCGTGGACTTTGGGCTGAACCAACTCAAACCAGGGCTTGATTGGAATGGTGGATGCAGACACCAAAACGTGGCTTCACTGTGAGGTTTAGGTTTCTCAGGAAATGGAGATGGACAACCAAGGGACTACATCCCAGAAGAGAACACCCCAAAACATGTGGTCCACAGAAACCAGGTGGAAACTGTAGGGTCCTATATGGCCACAAATCATCATCTCTACCTTATTCAATTGGTCCAGAGAGCCACAAGTCATCCCAGATCCATAGTGAAGGAACTTCAACTTCAACATTTTAAAAATTAACTAGTTTTTAATTGACAGATAAGAGTTGTATATATTTATGTTGTACAACACGATATTTTCAAACAGGTATCTGTTGTGGAATGGTTAAATTGAGCCAATTAACATGCAAATTCATTGCATACATACTTATTGGTTTTTTTCCTATGGTGAGAAGACTTAAAAATCCATTCTTGTAGTGATTTTAAAGTATCTGCCACATTGTTTTAACTATAGCATCTATGTGGTAAAACTGACCTCATAAACTTATTCTTCCAATTTTTGTGGTGAGAGACTGCAAAGAATTTGTGGCCACTTTGTACATTTGCCACACGTTGGTACACTGCCTGGACCGCCCATCAGTGGTCTAATACCACAGCAGATAGAAGTGCGCATCAGTACAGCTGCCAAAAACAAATTTCACAGAACTCATGAGTTTCTGGGACTCAACAGAAAGAACTGTGCAGCTACAAAGGAGTATTGGATTGAAGGTAGTATTGATTACTCTGGGGTGGTCAATCTTAGGTACCATGGTGAAAATATATCTGTGGACAACATCTCTATAGGTTGTACTTTTGAAAAAAAACACATGTTTATCTTCAGGAACACGCAGTGATAAATGAGATACTAAAGATTATTAGCTTTCAAGTGTGTTATTAAATACTGCAATACACCAATGTAGATTTTTGGATACTGGAAGGTTTTAGTCGTAGTTATGACTGAATGTAGGGCTAACTATACTATTAACTATGTTGCTATCACTGACCTGATGTTTAAATTGGGCTACCAGACAATATTTTCTTTGTATTTCTTCTAAAAGGAAATCAAATGTGAAGATAATTGAAAGTTCTAAGATTATATATCCAAGCTGTAATAACATCAACACGGTGATGACTTATCTATAATAAATCTGTTTTTGTCATGACATATTTAAATTCTGTAGACATTTTCCATTAAAATATACTTTATTTAAGGAAAAGTACTATTTTGGAGAAAGAGAAGCATTATAATTTATTTGAATTGTTATGTACAAGTGGTTTTAGCATTAAAACCACTATTATAGGTGATATTTTTGCTCTTTTCTTTGCAAGTGAAATATGAAGATCACTTAGAATAACTTGGCTACTATTGACTGGTTGTGGAATAATACATTGATCATATCATTGATTTCTGTATCTGTTTCTATAACCATACATACATACACACATACATATATGTATACACACAGATAGATAGATAGATAGATATTAGATAGATAGATAGTTGTTTAATTGGAATGATCTATGCAAAACTCACCTGTAGGAAAAAATGATAATGAATAATACTATATAGGCATTTTAAACAAAACTCATCAAGTTTATTGTTAGATGAAATCAACTTTGTTATAACTTTAAAAACATGTTATGATGTAAAATTTAAGTTATCTCTAAATTTAAAATAATATTATATTTTATTAATAGTAAAATATGATTTTTATCTAAATGTTGCCTTCCATTTTAAAAAAATAGTTAACCACTTCGGTATGGCGCTCACTGGCCGTGAACCCTTTCCCACAGACGGCACTCACAGTCCACACGGTATTCTGTGCTGTGCATTGACAACGCATCCGTTTTGCTCTTGTGTGATGAGGAAAGCTTTAAAGCACTGAAAGCTTGTTTTACTTTACAGGCAGCTTTAGGAAAATAACTATAATAACTCCTACTAAGGGCTTGTTTAAAGGTCACAGATTCGTAGTAACTTATTAGCTGAACGTACGCACTGCAACTGCAGAGATAAAAGCTGTAAAAGTAAAAGCTTTTGGCTTTCGGCTAAAGTTGACGCTCGGCTGTGCGCCTTTATCTGTGGCTGTCGGCTATAGTCGACGCTCATACCAAAGTGGTTAAAAAAGACCTGCATGTTTCACTCTGGAGAAAGAATCTATCAACTGCATACTCGTAAAAAAGATAAAATTGGGCCGGGCGTGGTGGCTCACGCCTGTAATCCTAGCTCTCTGGGAGGCCGAGGTGGGCGGATCATTTGAGCTCAGGAGTTCGAAACCAGCCTGAGCAAGAGCGAGACCCCATCTCTACTAAAAAATAGAAAGAAATTAATCGGCCAACTAAAATATAGAAAAAATTAGCCGGGCATGGTGGCGCATGCCTGTAGTCCCAGCTACTTGGGAGGCTGAGGCAAGAAGGATCGCCTGAGCCCAGGAGTTTGAGGTTGCTATGAGCGAGGCTGATGCCACGGCACTCTAGCCAGGGCAACAGAGTGAGACTCTGTCTCAAAAAAAAAAAAAAAAGATAAAATTGGCATAATTCCCGTAGTCTTTAGTCTAACACTGATTAGTAATGTTGTTTTACATTTGCATTACTAAGATTTAAAACATTTGGTAAACACATAGTACTTTCATCTCTGTTCCTTATTCAGATGGATGACTTCATACAAATGGTTCTTTTATCCTAGCTTCCTATATCTGATTTCTGAGCGTAGTCTCTTGCTTTGCTAGATTTAATTAAGTAACTTTTACAGTGAGGTACGTGGATACTGTAATACTAAGTTGTTGCTTGATTTTAAATTTAAATTAGTCTGTGAATGGACAACTTGCCTTAGTTAAGAAAAACAAAGTATCCTTGTATTATTCTCCCTTTTACTTGGACTTAGAAAACATTTCCACGCCATCAGCTGCTAAGGAGGTCACTACAGAGAAATGTGACACCAATCCTATTTCTTCCCTTCATGGAAGACTTGCTATTTTCATCTTGAATGCCCATTTGAATATCCCTTAATTCCATTTTTATTGTTAATTGACAAATAATTATATATATTTATGGCACAGACAGATATTGCATGATCTCACTTGTGTGTGGAATCTAAAAGCCTGACAGATGTGAACAGTAGAGTGTTGGTGACCATGTGAATATTTTTGTCATGTTTTCAAGTCTTCCATTTCCGTAATTTGGCACTGGGTATTTTAGAATTGTTCTACTCATTTCTACAGGGACAAACAAACAAAAGTTTGTTTTCATTTTTAATATTATTGCTTAGTTATTTTGCATTTAATTTTGAGATTCCTACCTGCTCTTTCCTTTAGTCTATGAGCGGTTTTCCATTGTGTTCCTTGTTTGACTACCTTTCTTGTGCAGTGTCCCAAGGTGTGTAAGGTTGCCTTCCGTTTCTTTTATTGACTTCTCTCACCTCTGTGTGCACCTTCCTCAGAGATTTTTGAAACCATTCATGTCTTATTTGATTACTTACATATCTTGTCCCTGTATTGCACGTGCTTCTCAAGAGAGTGATTTGTACCATTCTTTTTTGACAGGTATTTTTCCTTATCTGCATTTTTCTTAGGTCTTTCATTTTCCATCATGAATCTGGCAAAGGTTCCTTCATGATCATCTGTCATGTTGGAAGAGTGGGATTCACCAATAAGCCATGCACTTATTGATTTTGCAGGAGTGCCGGGCTCAGAGCATCACCTAGCCTAGGTGAGTCTAACATTCAATCTCAGTTCATTCTCTTGAAAGTCTTCTCAAACCATGTGGTCTTCCCGGTTGATGGAGTACACTTTCATTGAGACGTTACAGTAGTATTCCAGTGTTGCATTGTGTGTGGCTTACAGTGGAGACCCTGGGTTATGAGCTTTCCATTTCACTCTGGAGATCACAATTTGATCACGTCATGGGATTGCTGGATCAAATGGAATTTCTACTTTTAGGTCTTTGAGGTATCTCCATATTGCTTTCCACAGAGGTTGTACCAGTTTGCAGTCCCACCAGCAGTGTAGGAGTGTTCCTATCTCTCCACATCCACGCCAGCATTTGTTGTTTTGGGGATTTTGATAAAGGCCATTCTCACTGAAGATAAGTGATATCTCATTGTGGTTTTCCTTCACATTTCCCTGATGGTTAGTGACATTTCTGTGCTTTTTTTTCTTCTTTCTTTCTTATGGTGTTCTGTCAATTGACATTGTGCTGTTTCCTTGCCATCTCTTTATTCACTTACTGAATTTTGATTTTGTTTTCTTCTCTTATAGAAGAGAACTGCTCTAATAAAGATGCTTGAGTGGTCTGGAAAATGCTATATGCAATTTATTTTTTAAAGGAACTTTGGCTCTTTTTCTCAATAAGTCAAGACCTTTGCTCTGAAGAAGATTATAATCTGTTGTGAAGGGTTATACTCATGTGCCTCCATTAGACTTTTGTTATTAAGTGTTATTTGTCATTTATAATTTCTCTTCTGCCTCTTTTCCATTTGGATTATTAATGCTATTCTCGTTCCAAAATTCCTAGAGCTATGTAATATGATAAGAGTTCACAGTTTCTTCACAATGAGATTTACTGAAGTTATAATTCAATAGCCCAAATTCAGCTAGATATTATGGCAATTTGCTGGTTGTACTGGTCATCAACACCTGTTCAGTGCGTATTAGGGGTAGAATAGTTCACAGGTAATGAGATAGTTTGCACAATTGGATTAGCTTTTCCTTAGCTGATCAAATTTTACTTTTATGAAAATTATCTCGGTTCATTTGGTGTGCCAACATTCCAACGTTTGGTGTGGTTTGCTGAGATGGTATTGAATGTGACAATCCTTTGCTATAATGTGATATTCCTCTATTCCATTTTCCTGATTTTAAATTGTAAATGTATTGTGCAGTTCTGTTGTAAGTAACGAGAACAGATTGTTAATATCATTTCAATTTTGAATAACATGCAAGCACTTTTACTAGATAGAGTCTTCTTCCAAGCAGGGGGACTTAAATGAGAAATCTGACCAGCTTAGGGTTTCCCCCTCCCCCTAAAGAATTGTAATCAAGTACTGGAAAAAATTAAATAACCATTTGATGACACTACTGATGTATTTTTATGCAGGGTGCATAAAAGAACTATGTTATTCAGAATAAACATTTTAGAGAATATTTATGAAAGATAGTATATCTGACTTGATTTCACAGGATGGCAGAGAATTAGCCAGGGAAAAGGAACGGTGGCTTTTCAGGCAGAGAGAGAGCAACTTGCTCCCTGGTAAGGGAGTTAGAGGTAGCAAACCTCATTAGCATCACCGCTAATAACTCCGGGGAATCCGTGTGCTATAGGACATGCCTGTGAGCCTATGCACAAAGCGAGCACAGGCAAGATGCTGACGGCAAGAGATTCTGGCAAAGAGATGCTGAATATACGCAGAATGTTTCAGAGTGATTACAAATTATAAAGCAAGAGTATGATTTGGAGTGTTGAAGGAAACACAATCTGGATTTCGGCAGGAGACTTTTCACTTGTGAGAAGGGTGTTTTTAAGCAGGCTAAGAAGTAAGTGATGATGGTGTTGACGCAGGAGATGTAGATGACTCAAGGAGACAAACTGTCAAGAATAGGAAGGAGAAAGATCCCACGTAAACGTGATGTAAGAAAATAAATGTACTGGTTGACAGCTTGGCTTTTTTTTTTTTAAGTTGTAGAGGGTCTGAAACAGACATGATTTGAAGAAAGAAATTCAGGGAAAATTGGTAACGTGCAGTCCCTGAGAATTTGGAAAGATGATAGAATCCAGATGAAAGAGATGCACTCTGAAAATTATAAAGGTAATTTAAGAGTAGACACAATTTTTTAAAAATTAAGAGAGAACTTGACAATGGACTTGGCCATTAGAACTCAAAGACTGGCTCTGAGGCATTAGGAAAAATGAAGTGCTGACATCTTGCCCTATGTGCAATGGTCAAACTGTCACAATGAGTTTGCAAAAAGAAGGTCATTCTTTTCTAATTAGATCAGAGGTCTGAAGGCTATGGTGATGAAAGATGACAGCCCAAAATCTTAGGATAAAACGTATTCAGATGTCATTTGGTATTTCAAAATGCATGAGTGTTTGACAAACCAAGAGTAGGATATTAGGAATCAAATCACTAGATGTGAATTGGGTAAAAGTTAAAGATTAGGCATATAGATGATACATAGGTAGATGTTAGACAGATGATAGATAGATAAAGAGACATATATAGATAGAAAATATTAGATACATAGGTATAAATAGAAAACACATGATAGATATATAGAAAAACAGATCAATTATATATGATACATAGATGTAAATTTTTTTTTAATTTCTGCAAAAATTAAGAACACTGAAAAATCTACTGGAAAAACCCAATCCAGAGATGGCCAATTAAGATGTCAATTATTGTTGGTTGGAAAAGTCTGACAATATATATAGATTTAAAGATAAATTTACAATACAACCAAGCCAGCCCCCTCCTTGGTACTTAAGGGAAATGAAAATGTAAATGCTCACAAATATTTATTCAAGTCTGTACAAATTAGGTTAAACTGAAAGTAACACAGACATGCCACAAAAACAACCCAAGTGCCCATCGATACATGAGCGGATTAATAAAATGTGGTATATGTACACTACGGAGTTCTACTCAGCCACAAAAAACAATGGTGATCTAGCACCTCTTGTGTTATCCTGGATGGAGCTGGAGCCCATTCTATTAAGTGAAGTATCCCAAGAATGGAAAAACAAGCACCACATAGACTCACCATCAAATTGGTATTAACTGATCAACACTTAAGTGCACATATAGCAGTAACATTCATCGGGTGTCGGGCAGGTGGGAGGGGTGGAGGGGCTGGGTAAATTCACACTAAACAGGTACGGTGCGCACCGTCTGGGGGATGGATATGCTTGAAGCTCTGACTCAGGTGGGGCAAAGGCAATTTATGTAACCTAAACATTTGTATGCCCGTAATATGCTTAAATTAAAACAATTAAAATTTTTAAAAAATGTAGAATGTACCTACAATTAGAATAGAACTTATCTTTTGATGTATGCAGAGACATGAATGAGTCAAAATAATATACTAACCCTAGGAAGACAAACACACAAAGCAGCATTCTTATGCGACTTCACATATTTGACATTGTAGAAAAGGCTATATAATTTATGTTGGCAGAAAACAGATCATTGGTTGCTAGGGCTAGGGACAGAGGGCGATTTGACTGCACAAGGGAGGGAGGGGATGTTTTGGAGTTACGAAAATATGTATTTTTATTGTAGTGAGCATGTGGTTATGAAGACGTATACACTTTTCCAAACTCATTGAACTGTACGTTTTAAATGGGTGCAGTTAACTGTCTGTATTATGACTCAATAAATGAGACAAAAATATAAATGTCCTAAACAACTTCATATCTGGATGCAATCCATAAACTGGATAAAAAAATAATATTCCAGCAACATGCTATTTACAAAAGATACCCATCTCATGATAAGAATTCATAAGGTTGAACATAAATGAATTGGCAAGTTGTATGATGTAAATGCTAATCCTAAAATATCTGAAGTAGCTATATTAAAACCTAAAAAAAGCAGATTTCAGGAAAATACAGGAATGAAATAGGATATTCCCTAATGATAAATGGATCAACTCACAGAGGAAAAATGGACACATGAAATGTGCAGGGACACAATAATAGAGATTCCAAACACACAGAGCGCGATTCTAACAGGTGCACAGTGGAATAGAGTCCAACCCATAATTGCAGATTCTGATGCCAGCCTTCCTCTCTCAGTAACTGATTAACAAGTAGAGCATCAGGAAGCGGAGAGATGACTCCAGCAATCTTATTTAAAAAAAGCTTGAAATAGTTGACATCTATTCTAGATTCATCCAAACTGCTGCATATCCTTTATTTTCAAGGACACAAGGAGAGTCCACAGAGATAGATTGTATGCTGGACCATAAAATAAATGATAATACATTTTAAAAGTTTTAAATCCTATGAAGTATATTCTTTGATGAACACAATAAAATTAAAACATCAGTCAAAATAAGTATCTGGAATATTTGGCAATTTCAGCACAATATTTAAAAACAGCCTGAGGGTCATAGATAAAAAAAGCACAAGAAGTATTAAAAGTTCCACGTATTAAAATGTGTGTGATCCAAATCAAGGAGTTCCTCAAGGGATACTTACCGCTTTATAGGCTATTAGATTTTTTTTTTAAGGTTTAAAATGTGTTGTTGTTTTTTTCCTGTTTAAGAAGCCAGTAAAAGGAAGAGCAAATTAACCCCAACGTAAAATGAAGTAAGGAAATTAATAAATACATGAACAGAAATTATTGAAAGAAATCAATCAGAATTATTGAAAGAAACAAACATAGATGTTTTCAGAGAAGTTTTTAAGTGCATTATATTTTCCTCGGAGGAAAGCCTGAGTTCTGGAAAGTTAATTCTTAATTTTAGTAGAAGTTGAGAGGCAACAAGAAAAACATAGGGGGAGAAAAGAGGGCTTCCAGCCGAACAAGCACAAGGAAGGTTCTGGAAAATAAGACGAGATCAGGGTACAGGGACACGTGACCTTTCTTGGCAACCCACAACATCATTGGTAGTACCCTTGAACTCTACAAGAGGAGACCAGTATTTTGGAATACATTTACGGACTACAAGTGCAATTTTGTTACATGTGTAGATTGTGTAATGTTCTTGTCTGGCTTTTAGAGTCTCTGTAACCCCAATAATGCTCATATTGTACCCCTTAACTAATTTCACATCATCCAAGGGCTACCACCCCCTCACCCTTCTGAGTCCCTCTCTACTTTCTATCATTGTACTCTCCATATCCATGTGTGCACGTATTTTAGCCCACCCACTTACAAGTGAGAACGTTTGACATTTGACTCGCTGTGCTTCGCTTGTTTCACTTAACATCATAACCTCCAGTTTCCTCCA
>VBSM01000631.1:3448302-3465394 GCA_008086735.1 Cheirogaleus medius | reverse complement strand
AGTGCAGGTGTCCCTTTTGTAGAGTTAATGCCCCATACTTTATTTTGCATTTGGAATTAATTTTTCATGTATGTTGTGAGGGAAAGAAAAAAACTCACATATACTTTTCCTGAAAATATGCATTGCTAGTTATTTAGTCCCACTTAATTGGATAGTTTGGATTTTTAAATAACATATAATTCTGCTTTTTTTCTAGATTAAGCCTTAGAAATGTGCGGGTGATTTTACAATTTGTCTTTATGTTCTATAGATCCATTTTTTTAAATTTTATATCCTCTAACTGAGTGGGTATCTGACCAACATCCTTACATAGTCTAACCCAGACTTGACACATGTTTTTAAATTTCAGATTTTCTTTTTACTTAGAACCACAGTATATAAAAGGGCTTACCTAGTGAGCATTTTTAATATTAAAATTAGGATACCAACTGCTCAAACTTATCCAAATTTTAAATTTATATTACATGCCAACACGTGGTATGCTGTATTTGTATATATTTGTATGTTTACAATGTGAATCTCTGCATTAGTTCTGATATCTATAACAATATTCAGTACATAGTAGGTGACCAGTAAGCATTTGCTAAATATGGGAGGTGCTAGTATCCATCTGTGGAAATAATAATTTTATGGTATTTATTAATAATGCTGCAGGTAGACATTCTTCTCTTTTCAACACCTGCTTGGCTCTTCTTGAATATCTTATGAAATTCACAATGAGGTCTTAATTTTCTGTGAGGAAAAAATAGAAACGCACGGGGAATAAGATTAGGATTGAGTTTATTGTAGAGGTTCGTTTTGGGGGAGTTGCCATGTCTTCCCCTTGAACCATCCCAGCCACGACTGTGAACCAGAGACTCAGTGTCTCTTGGAGGAAGCCCAAGGAGAAGAGCATAGAGACTGAAGGTTAAACAGATGCAGCAAGATGGATCGCATGATCGGAGGAGATGCTTCTGGACACAGAGTGTGAAGCAGGTGTCTGCTAGCATTTGAGAGTGTCCATAGGATGAGCCTTGTCTCAGTGGGCAGGTGGTCAATGATGTCTCAGATGTCTTGTAGGCGCCAACAGCTAGAACAGAAAGCAATTGCCTGACAATGCCCTACTTCTTCCTAGCTATCTCGTCTCTTGTCACATGTCACCTCTTCAGAGAGGTGACTGGATAGAGATACCTGGGCTATGAGGTCTCTACCTACGGGCAGTGTGAGAAGAGGTGATAAGATTTCACCATGTCAATGGTTCCAAAGAAAGCTCAAGTTTCTGAATTCGTACGTAGGTCATGAAGAATTCATGGCAGTCATGAATGCATTACTCTACAGGGCGTAGGCATTCTGGTATTAAGGATTTAACTACACAATTTTTAGAATACTATTCAATGGATATAAAATATCCTCTGAGTATTGCTTCTGTGCCATAGGTCATTTAGTGGTGGTTGTCTATACATTTGTCTTCTTGCTAGATTATAAATACTTGGAGATAGGGTCCATTTAATGTGTCAAGACTATATCCCCATCACTTACAAAAATACATTTTTTACTCATGAATTGTTCAATAACAGTAATTGAATTCTCTTTGTTGATATAAACTCATTTTTTGTTGTGAGAAGTTTGTTTATGTCAGTATCTCCTAATGTGAATTCTATGGAAAAAAAGATTCAATATACCCTGCAGAGAAGTGGCTGTCAGTCAAACTACTCCGGGAAATTCTGTATGTCATATACCCGGTTTCGCCGTCATTAACACTCTCGATCCTAAATCCATTTTTACAAAGAATTATTACTGCATGGAGGAGCCCGAGTGTATTCCCAGAACAGTTGAAATTTTATATCTCTTTATATGACTTTTATACTTACATGAAATATGGTTGGTTTCAATATTTCTACAGATAATGTTGAGACTCGGAAAATAGAATTAAATTAACATCTTCTCAGGTATCTAACCTCATGTGGAGTATAATACTTTGGCAGTTGGAAGATGAAGATCAACAATTGTCTTTTCCTAAATTTTATATCTTCTCCCTTGGTGTTCTATACAGGTGAAGTGTATTTTTAGTTACTGGGCTTCTTCTATAATATATATCAAGTTTCTGTTATTTACCTCATGACTTTAAGGTGTAATATAAGAGGAGACATTTAGAGATATACCTACAGATATGCTACCTCAGTTATTGCTACGAACACCAACTAATGTTATTGGCAGCAGGACGGATGTATAACAAGTGTGTCTCACATTGCTTTAAAGACTTGATATTCTTGTATCAGCAACTTGTAAATGACTGTAGGTAGAAGATACATTGCAATTAAAATGGAAAATCTATTGCAATTTAAACAGAAACAAAAAAATCACTAACCGAGTTAATTTTTAGATTCCGTTTAAATCGAGTATTAAGGAATGTCTTATTAAAATATATCGGACTAGTAGCGTTCTACATTTTAGGATGTGTTTTGTGTAAAAGGAGAAGGTGCGATTTACTAACATCTGAGGGCCCTTTGAATTGGTACTATTTCTATTCTATCAAGTGTGCTAACGTACGCAATGAAAGCTGTTTGTCATATTTCCAGCTAAGTCCTTGTTAAAATGGCCTGGCAATTCAACATAACATATATGATGGAGACTTCCCCCCTCTGCAAACAGAGAAGCTAGAAAGTGGGGTGTTTTGTTGAAAGGCTATTAAACTCGTTAATGATTTGTTTACAAATCACTGGAACAGGCTGGCAGCTGCAGGGGATGGAATCTATGGTGAATTTTTAGAAACATTGCTGGAACGTTACCAAGATGTTAAGACTACTTTAGATGATCATTTTGTTTGTTTGTTTGTTTTTAACTCTGGTTTAACTATTTCTTCCTCATTGATTTCAGCATGTCACATGGGGAACAGGCTGAAAGTTCTCACTTCCACTTTAAGTCAATAGAAACAAAATATCGAATATATGGAACACAGGAGACATTTGCCCACGGACAGGACTGAGATGTCCTGTTTGCTCCTCAGGAAATGGCTTTTTGGTCTTAAATGTTTCATCTTGTGGTGAGAACAAGAAGAATTGTACTTAACCCCAAGATAAAAAAGAAAAGGATTAGGATACAGGTGGGTGCAGAGTGTAAAGTTGGCTACCTAGGTGAGGCAAATATCCCCAAAGAGTTGCATATTACAATGCAATGCCAGGACTTGTGTCCTTGTGCCTGAGAATGCAGAAATGTTAAAACACCTTCTTCAGGAATATTTTGCATACAAGAGTCCTAGCTCACACAACCACTCAGCCAGTTCATACAGAACATGTATGATGTTGAAAAGACAAGAGAGCTCATCACAGAATCTGCAACACACCCTATGAAGGAATTGACTCCACAGGAAATAGAGATCGTGAAACAATTTAAGTGAAAAACTTCAGACCGGGCGCGGTGGCTCACGCCTGTAATCCTAGCACTCTGGGAGGCCACGGTGGGTGGAGCATTTGAGCTCAGGAGTTCGAGACCAGCCTGAGCAAGAGCGAGACCCCGTCTCTACCAAAAAAATTAGCTAGGCATGGTATCACATACCTGTAGTCCCAGCTACTCGGGAGGCTGAGGCAGGAGGATCGCTTGAGCCCCAGAGTTTGAGGTTGCTGTGAGCTAGGCTGATGCCACGGCACTCTAGCTAGGGCAACAGAGTGAGACTCTGTCTCAAAAAAACAAAACAAACAAACAAAAAAACTTTAAATAAATGAGGTGGAATTGTAAATTGTAAAAGGAGAAACGATTCATCAGTAGAAAAAGAACATGAGTAAGACATAGATATGTATAAGAATTGCATATGTAAACATGACATGGATGCACATAAAAATATATATGATATCAAGTAGTTTATGGCATGGGTATAAATATGTATAGGATGGATATAGATAGATATGGCATGAATATATGTATATAGGGCATGCATATGCATACACACATATCTACATATAAATGTTAATATTTTCTTATACAACAAATTCAAATGAACATCTACCTTAAAAAGACTGATTTATGTTCAGGTTTAGAACAGGCAATATGTACATTCATCTCAACCCTGTTTATAAGTGTGAAATATTATACACTAATTGTTCATCAGAGAGTGCTGGAAGTTATGGTCAAAGAAGATGTTAGATTACTGGTAGCGACATTTCTTTCCTTTACACTTAAAAATATTTTGGAAAATTTGGACAGGTTTTTTTTTTTTAATTTGGGTGGTATCAACGTAAGTGCATTTTATATTATCTGTATGCATGTGTGTACATATATCTGCACATATGCATTATCTGTGTATGTATATTCATGTCTTATAAATGTGTGTATACGTACATATAAGTATATATTTTTATGTACATAAAATATGTGCATATATCATATGTAAATATTGACAAAAGGATATATAATCATTTCTTTATACATAATAGAGTTTTCACTTTCGTCTGAAATTGAGTATACAGGCCAATGCTTAAACTGATACCAATTAAAAATAATAACCATAGCAACAAAAACATTTTAATGAGGTATCGGACAGGTGTAGCAGAACACACCTGGATAAGGAGAAACGTACACACAGGTGAGCTTCAGCTATTTTGGTACATATGGGCATTTTCCAAATCAAGGTGCTAGATAAGAAACTATGGCATCTGGGCATAAGTTTCTATGAGGAGGAGAAAGAAATAACTCACAAACATACTGCAGAGTTTTGAACCATGTAACAGAAAGATGTGATTGCATGCCTTGAGGGGCTAGGATGCTGGCAGAAATGAATTTTCATATACTAACCCTGAGTTTCTGCCCATTTTCCTCTCAAGATATTTACTGATAGTGAATATGTGTAGGGCAATATGCTAAGAAACCTAGCACTTTTCCAAAATATCCTTGTTTCATTATTATTTAATATAAATATGAAAACTCCAATATTTGGGTTACGCAGGGGTATATTTCCATTTCTTAATTTTCTGTCTCTCTCTTTTCTTTTTTTTTTTTTTTTTTGATAACTTGGTACGGCCTCTCTGTTTGTATGAATGATTTGTTCTTATTTAATGTTTGCAGTTGTGCATAAAATTTGCATAGGATCTGGAAGATAATATGTATCAAATATCATACAAATTACAACTTTATGGTAACTAAATAGGAGTGAATAATGTAGATACAGCCCAAGTGTGTAAGGAGACATGGCCTATTTTTCATGCAGTATTATAAGGCCATATTGACAATCATAATGTGGAATTATTTTCTTTTAAGAATCCCATATAACAGTATTGAACAATTTGGATTCATATCATAAAAGTATTTACACATGGAAATTATCATAGCCACATTGACAAGAAATGTAGAGGTGCCCTTTTTAACTGAAAAGGTATGTTTTTGTATACGGCACATTCAAATGCACATTTATACCCCAGAGAAACATTGAGCCATATTTATATTCAGGAACGTGCAACATATTCAGCTCAACCCTATCTCTAAATGTGAGATATTGTAAATTAGTTGTTCACCAAATGGTGTTGGGAGCTACAGTTGAAAAAGTTGTTAGCTTACTTTTACTTCTTTGTTAGGTGACATTTTTTCCTTTAAATTTGAAAAATTATTATTGGGAAATGTGAAGGACTCTGTGAATGGTGAAAGGTAGGTGGATTTTAAATCGTCAGATCAGGGCGAGTTGAACTAGTCATAGACATTGGTGCATAGCACATACCCATTTTTTTCAGATCCCAATTTCATTTACTAATATTTAGTTATGTTTGTCATATTATTCTTTGTGTTTAAAAATGTTCTTATTTTCTGAAAATAGAAATCCCACTAACAGTGATGAAAGAAAATATGCATCTATGATTTTTTTTTTAATTTTTGAATAACTAAGTGTAATACATAAAATACATCTTGGCAACTATTAGTTTCACTTTCTTTAAAATACAAGGTCTGATTTTCTCTGTAATGACTCAATTATAACATGTTTGACAAGTAAAAGTACATAATTACAAGTAAGGTTCTCTAGGTATAAATGAAATTTTTTTTAATGAATTTTGTTTTCTCTAACTGAATTCTAATTAGTGGTACAGTTCATGCTTGTCTGTTCTCTATGGCAATTAGCACTCTCAAAAATAAAAATAAATAAAATCGACTGGAGCATGATTTGCAAATATATATTGGAAATTGATATAAGCCTTAGTTTTGCATTTTCACTTGATTCTTAAAGCAAACTTTTGAATGAGTAGGCACTGTGGTCTCTATTTGACACTTGTAGAAACAGATTTAGCCAGAAAATATATTTTGCTTGTTCTCCCCTCCCTATTAATAACTGGTTGGGCTGGATTGGGAAAAGGGTGAATTGAATCACTAGGATATTTAGCCAATCTGAGTGTTTGTGTGTATGTGTGTCTGGTCATTCTTTGGCCAAGAGAACACCAAGAACCAAGAACAAAACAGACAACCATGTCCTGATGCAATCATAGCACCATGAAATGATGTCTCTTCTTCAAGATCCTACTGTTCAAAGATTACAGACAACAATCTCAGGGTCTACAAGAAGACCTTCCTCCTCCACCAAACCCTAATCTTTCCCTGCCTCCCACACACATACCAGGCAACTTAAAATACCCAGATGCACCAGAATTTGCATTTTCTTCATCTTCTAAAACTAGGAATCTCTTCTGGAGCCTCCAAAACATTCACATAACCATTTATGCATTTTAATATGTACTGTCTGGCCATTTGGGGATTTTAGTGTCTCTGGCTAATTAAGGAGATGAAAGGGTTACATTCCTGGACATAGTATTTGATCTTATTTTTCAGAGGAAGATGTATTATTTGCAATACAAAAGGGACAAAAAGGAGTACGTGCATAATCTAGGGACTCAATGGGATGTTTTCTATCTCTCAGTACACCAAGAAACTTTGCCAATGGGAAAATGGGTTAATCCAACAAAATCAAGACTGTCAATGAGTTAGACCCCAAAAAGGTGAAGGTTTTTTTAGACTAGGAGACTAAGAGATAGGACTGAGACCAGATGCCAGAGCTCGCAGAGTGGATGCAGGTGTTAATGTAAACAATTCTCAGGAAGAAGCTAACGACAGGGGCTGATCACCCGAGAACCTGCTTCAACCAGCTTGTCAGCTATCTCCGTCACCTTACGTGAACTTTGGCTAATTACAATATAACTCACATTGCGGTTTTAAAATTTCTCCACCCTTAAATTCACCATGCCAGTTCTGAGACAACCATATAAAATATGAAAATGGGAGGGAACTTGATTCTAGAAATTTTTACCCAAACTTTTAGTAACCCCTTTGTCTTGAATATTGCTCCCCTCAGTTAGTAAAAACTACAAAAGATCTAAAGCCACTTCTTCCCAGGGTAGCTGTTCTCTCTCTCAATCTCTCTCCAGTGTACTTTCATTTTCAATAAAAAGGTAGCTTGCTTGACTCACATAGTGGATCCTGAGATTCTTTTCACGTTGATTACCAAGAACTTGGGAAAACCTGCACTCAGAGGCTGGTAAAAGTTTGACAGGATTCATTAAGTAAAACCCACCCTGCTCAAACTACTTGCTGGTGGAAATCAAAGAAGATTACATTGAATAAGTTTTAGAGGAAAAAGGCTATGGTGATGCTTTGAGGTATATAAATAGGAACAAAAGTAGAGACTGTAGCAGTGAGGCAACCCTTTGGATGTGCATCTCTGACTCCTTGCTACAGAGATCATCATTCATTCATTCATTCAAGATCAGTAGATGGTCTTGCAAAACTATGTCAGAATTTGTGCATTTGTGCTGAGCTCAAACCTCTACTGGATGGCTGCTTGGTGCACGGAAGCCTAAGCTATTTCTCCCTGAGCCCAAGTTAGTTCTCTCCATTTCTCCTTCATTCTGTATTAAACTCTCCTCATCTCCTGCTTCCTTGTTCAGCCTTTTGTGGCTTCTTCCTAATTTCTTTTATAGCTGCATTTTCCCTAATAAAAATCAAAGTAAAGAGTGAAGATGCATTCATAGACAGCAGTAGTACATGGCTTTTCCAAGTTAAAAATGTAAAATAAAATAAGATAGGCTTTGTAATATGGGCTTGACAAATGATCAAAATCATTTTATTTACATTAAAGTTAAGATCCTAAGTTATGTTTCATGGAATAAACAGTCCAACTAAACAGACATCAGGGACTGAGCACTAAAATACAGAAATCATGAAATATAAGTTTATTCATAGAGGTGAAAGAAAATATGAACATATGGATGACATTTCTTCTTGGTCCTTATGATAACTATAGTGAGGGAAAAAACCCAAAAAACAGAACTGTTGTTTTCAGCATTGCATTTGTGCATTGTGATTTGCATTTAGCTTAAAGATCAAATGCCAAAACCTAACCTTTACATAATATAACAGTTAATGTCCATCAATGCCAGCCAGGATGCGATTCTTGATCATGTACAATTCCTGACAATGCTCCATTTTTTACAAGTAATTATCAGCAAGTGGCCAATATGATCCACAGCAACCGACAGATCCTACAAACAAACCAAGAACTCACAACTTCTCTCTGCTCACGAGTTGTTCTCTTAGATGTTCACAAAAAGTTCAGAAAAACTAAATTATCACAGTGGTGGTTCAATGTTTGTCTCTCCCCATATCTAATTTGCGTTGCGGAGAAATTTATGTCCTCCAGGAAAAAGGCATAAGGTCAACTCAGCCATCAATCCTGTGGCTCTTAGGAACTCAGAAATCAAACTTTTATTTTCACCAATGAATTGGAAAAGACCAATGTGAATTTTTCTCTGTCATGTTGAAGATGCAAAAAGTAGACACAGTTGGTTTCATAAATGCATAGAAAGTCCAGAATTGTCCACCAGAGAGTTCTAGGGAATCCCAGCATTTAGAATATGCAAAAATCATAAAAGGCAAAGCAACCAACAAACAAAATTCCATCTGTCCACAGTTCTAAATTATTTTCTTTAGTTTTATAGCCACTTTTTTCTTTCCTTTATTATAATTTTTTCATCAAGTACATTTTTCTATATAGGTTATAGGGCATTCAAGGTAAGATTTCTCCCTAAATTATAGTTTGAAGATGGATATGAAGTTGAAGAACCTAGACAGACTGAGCACATCCTCACTATATAACTGAGGCAGATCACTCCCCTACTGGAATATGATACTCTTTATATTTTAATTCTAATTGCTCCAAACACATCCAACATGATGGAAAATATATTATATTCCTGGGTATAGTGAAGTTTGTTATTTCCAATTAGCAATTCCAAATTCATAAATTTAGTAATTGTCTTTAAATTGCCTTTAAATTGACTTCTCTTTCAGGGTTATTGTGTGCTATAATTTCAGCTAATTTTTGTGGCTAGTTGTGTCAGATCTAAAACATGTTTTAAACAATTTAAGGTATTATTAATAGTAGCTGACTTCATGCCACACATCCTTGCAATGATTTACGAGTATCAACTTATTGAATTCTCACAATAACTCCATGGAGAGGGTATTTATTGTTGTCATATTTATGTCACATAAATAAGAAGCAGATGCCTACATAATCACTGACTTGTCCCAAATCCCAACAGTCTGCAAACGCCTAAGCTCCAATTCTGCATGTCACATTTGAGAACCAAAATGATTCGTTTCTTCATATCAGAGTTATGTATTTCAATTGCTACCCCTGTTAAATTTTTTGTTCTCCCATTTCCATTTTCTCCATAATTAAAAGTGTTAATATAGGATGTTGGCAATCCCTTAGTATTTTATAGAGATGCCTTTGAATGGGTGAGTTTAAAACAGTTTTAAACACATTTATTTAGTAGGTTCCAGACATATAAAAAAAGGTAAAACTACTCAAATAGTAAGAGCATTTAAGGTACTGTGAAGGTGATCCTTAATAGTTCAGAGATCAAACTTTTAATTATAAACTAACCAAAGTCAGCGCTATTTAAAAACTCATGCTCAAGATCTATATTTTATGACCTTGAAATTTAAAAATAATTATG
This sequence comes from Cheirogaleus medius, assembly GCA_008086735.1. Taxonomy (NCBI): domain Eukaryota; kingdom Metazoa; phylum Chordata; class Mammalia; order Primates; family Cheirogaleidae; genus Cheirogaleus; species Cheirogaleus medius. The sequence continues at coordinate 3,455,426 of VBSM01000631.1, read as the reverse complement.
ATAAAAAATGAAATTGATTGTTATAAACAGGAAAAAGAAATATCAAAATATCACTAGTACCAACACCATTTTACTACAGTGTCTAGCTCTGACTTGCATCGAATTGAAAACACCCCTGAATGGTTTCAAACTTTACCACTTTGTGCTATAAATCTCTTGCTTTCTACTCTTGGAAATGTTTTTTTCCGTGAGATAAAAGCAATGATTTGCATGCACTGCTCATCTTTGCCTGAAACGCATCCACAGCTTGATAAATAGGTGGTCCTGTTTGAAATAGCTGAATGACACCAATACAATAATTAAATGTCAAGTCAAATCTGCCTTCAGTGTCCACATGCGCTGATTTCATATCCATTCTTCAATGTTTCTTGTCTCTTTCCTTGTTCCTTTGCCAACACACACTCTCTGTTTTCATATGCTCTGAAAATTTACTTGTGTTCTTTTGCTTTGAATTCCCATGTTTTCTATCACCTACTCACCCACATTTACTAAATGTCTGGCATGTCCTCTGAGATAGGTTAGTTAGGTATGAAAGAATAAAATCAATAATGGGATAAAACACACACATAGACACAATGAGCATTCGATTATATGTATGCACCACATTTTGTACATTGATTCATGCACTGATGGACCTTTGAGTCGTTTCCACCTTTGGCTACTGTAATACAAGTCAAAGCAAACACTGTCTCTATGCATTGGAAAGGAAGACACAAATGTGTCATTATTCAGAGGTGACACAACTCAACCAATAGAAAAATCTAAAAGAATCTATGTGACCAACTACTCCAAATACTCATTGATTCTGCAGGATTGTGAATAAAATTGTATTTCTACATCCCAGAGAGAGTCAAAGGGAAATTTTAAAAAGATTCCATGTACAATAACATAAAAAAATAGTCCAATAACTGAAGATGCATTTAATAATTCTGAAACTGGTTAAATATTAATATAATGGAGAAATAGCCTACATTTTTTGGTTTGGAAGAATTACTGTTTTCAAGACATTGTTACAATACATATCTTCCATGTGACAGAGGGTAACAGAGGGAGTTCCTGACCCCTGGAGTCAGCGTTTTTCAGAGGCAAGATTCCTGTTTCTATTTTATACTTTCTTTTCAGTGCAGATTTAGAAATTTGAGCAGCAGCAAAGTCAGAAGGCTTCACCTGGGACTGGGATCTGAGCCCTGATTGCGTGTAAGGCGGCAGGTGCCATCGCCACCTCCTGGACCCGGCTGGGAGTAGCAGCCAGTCCTCGAAGGTCTAGGCAAGCTTTCCCAGAGAGGTTTGCAGGAGGTTTATGTAACGCAACCAAGCAAACCCCGGGAACAGCATGACCAGACAGAGGAGAAGACCAAACTCTAAGAGGGAGACACAGTAGGAAAAAACAAAACAAAACAGAAGAAAATTGAGTTGTTGCACAGGATTCAGCATGAGGGATTTAAGGTAAGGAACTGATTTTAAGTCTAGGTTAATTAAGTAGTAAAGGGTTGATCTACAAGAAAAAGTAGTCACATGTTTTAGTTACAAGTCCAAAAATGTGAGCTCTGAAAAATTTATGAGAGGTCCAAACAATGCATTGCAAAGGGGGCTTAGGACATAAGATAGAAGGTACAAGGTGTGTTTAGATTTCTGAAAGATCAATCTGTTATTTGCTTAAATAATGAACATTGTCAATTTTATCTTGGAAAGAGGAGGGAAGGAAATGAATTCTAACACTTAGAAAGAGGTTCATCAGCAACTTTATGAGACATCCCAGGTTTCCTTGTAAACAGAAATGCCCTTTCCCTTTGGACTTGGAAGAGCATTTATTTTAGATAGTTTGGGTTTATGTTTCTCTTGTTTGTCTGCAAATTCTTCAAAAACAGAAATGGTATTTTCATATCTGCAGCCAGTGCAACGAACAGGCTAAGTAACAAGGGAGGTGTTTACTGAATATGAGTGGATTGAATTATGTTCAGAGAAACCATTTTGCAGCCCTAGGGATTCATTTATGTAAATTTTCTTCAACATGTTCTGCAGAAAACTAATCTCTCAAGATGCTCTGAAAGAAAATGTTTTTCTACTATATATGTATAAAATGCACTATATATTATGTAATATATAGTATGTATACATTGAGTATTATGTAAGATATTATATATTACATATTATTTGCATTATTTATATATACATAATGCAAATACATATATATAAAATATGTCTACAATATATAATGTATTGTATATATTACATAATATTTGCCCAACTGGAGAGTTTCCAATGTTTTTTGACATACTGAACGTTTAAAGAGTTATTGGTATAGCTGAGACAGGTATACAAATCAAGCAGTTATTTGTATAATACTTTTTAGGTGTAGCAATTATACCTGAGAAATACATATATATCAAGTTATAAAGAATTATATATATATATGTATATATACACACACGAACACAAACTAGCTGTATATATTCACATACATATACATATTTTATATATTAACACATGTATACACACTATATATACTAATGACTAATATTTTATCTTGTCTTCATTAGAAATCCATTTCAAGTTAACTTATTATTGAAGCGTATTATGTTAAAGTGTCAAATCCTTTTCTTGGTTGGAAATCATGTGTACATATGAGGGGGTCCAAACTCTTTAATAATTTTTCTTTAGTTAACAGGGTAACTCCATTCCTTGAGTCAGTGCAGTTAAAATGAGTATTTTAATGCAATTTTTCTTGGTTCTCAATTGAAAACTATTGAGACAATGTTGTGTTGAATAGAAATCAAATGTGTAAAATGAAAAATCGCACGGCACACACAAATGTGCCACTCTAAAGACACACCGCCTAACACAGGATATATATGTGGGAGTGGTTCTTTCCGCCACAAAAAAAAAGAATTCATGGTGGTTCTTTAACTCTCGCCTGGGGCCAGTAGAAGTGGGGGTGATTTCAACTCACAGAGATCTTATTAAAACTTGCACATGCTATATTTCCTCTCAAATAAAATGCCATGCCTTTGCCATAGCTTATCAAAATAAGATGTTCATGGAAGAAAGGCTTGTGAGCTTAGAAACACAGCACACATGAGCCCTTTGATGGCTTTCATCCCAACTCGGTGTAAGCAAACTTCATCATAAGTCAGTTCCTGCTTAACCATTTCTAGGAATCTAGAGAGACCAAAAATGAAAGCAGATGTTGATTTTTTTTTTGCATGTAAAAATACCGATCTGAATCTATATCTCTCAGACCTCACTCTGTAACCACGCACCTCCGTTTCTGCCTGTGAACACACTATCCACGCTTCAGTGTTTAATCCTGGTATATTCCTGTTAGCAACTTTTTGCCTGTTGGCAGTGCATTCGTGCTTTGTATTAGCAACGTGTTCTTTATCCTCATTATAAATATTTTATAGTATCGTTTTTTCCCCTATACTCTTCCTTAAATAGTCTATACATTCCTAGAGGTGCATAGGGGTGTCATAGAGGCTAAATACGTCAAAGCATTTACTTCTCTTCCACAAGGAAAACAAGAATTTTTGAAGTCATTAATGTAATAGGAACAGCATAGTTTTTTTCTTCTGCATCACCATCTATGATTGTTTGTATTGTAGCCTCATGAACTTCTGTGGGAGTCCTTTGATTTTTCCTTTCCTTAGCCTATACCACGGTATCACCATCGTTCTCTCCATTGGTCTGATCTTCTTAAAAAGAAAATCCACAAAAACATTTTGAAAGCTGGCATTGTGCATAGATTTAATTAGTGCTTGCTCTACGTCAAGTCCAAACTCCTTTTAAAAACCTAATCCAGAATCACACTCTCGTATCCTCTTGCTATTTTGTTCCCTGAATATATCTTTCTTGGTAAAGTCTGGGGGAAAAAAATGTGTATCTTGCATGTTTCATATATCCGAGCTGCCAGTTAGTTTCCCTGCACCCAATCAAAATAAAATCAAAAGCTGCCTAACCTCGAGGTGAAATGGTGCACGTGGACACTCCTGAGCAGACAATAAAGCTAGTCACAAAAAGAGGGAAGCTTGGCTGATCAATTGAGATATTGCTGTGGGGTCAGATTTGGGTGTTAACTGTCCCATCCACTTTTATTTTGAATGGAAGGATATTTCTTATCAAAATACTGAATGTGGTCCATTTGCTGTGATTCTTCTTTTTTAAAATTAAATTAAATTTTATTTTATTTTGGCAAATACTGGCTGCTCTTTAACTCCTTTTTTAAACTGTGAGTGTCCATCAGTTCATATTGATACAGACTCTATCAAGCACAATAGATATCTCTTCTAGGGTTAATACATTATCAATTGGAGAAAGCCCCTTGCAAGTAATCTTTAAAGACAAAAAATCTTGCAAACAGATGTCTAAGGTGGATTTCATCAGCCAAAATGCAACCACGTAGACCCGCCATCCTTAAAACTATCGTCATGACTTCTCTGGATGGTAAACATCTTATAACCGTGATCTCCCATCATTTTATTTAATGCCAACTGTATCATCCTTGATTTCATTCAGTAAAAAGTGCATTTACATTTCAAACCCTGTGCATAATTTGTGTTCCCCTTCTCTTTGGAGAAGCTTTCTTTCATCAGTTCATCACAATTTGGAAGCATTGACCTCAGACATGTTTAGAAGTTCCTGCTTACGTTTTAATGGTATTAAAATTATTCTTCCGTGGCTTAAATTCAATTTTCTATCCCATGCTCAACAGGCTTTTAGTACAGCTAGTCATAACCTTGCTTTTATCCTTCTCATATATGCATTTTTTTTAAACTCATAAATTACTGCAATGTCCCTAATATGAGAGAAACATTACAGGGTGTTGCACTTTCAATTGTTTAAGTATATGCTAATCGGTGTCCTTTCTACACCAATCAAAGTGCATATAAAAATTTATGAAACATAGAGTTATGTTACATTTTAACTAGGATAAACATGCTCCTCTGCTCCTCCTAAAAAACACGATTTCTTTTTTCTTGTCATTGCCTTTGTGAATGATTAATCCTCCTCAAAGTGATTCTCTTTGAGATTATTCAACTTTTGAATTGAATTAAGGCAGAAATCAATATTCTAGTGGTGATTAAAAATGACAACATTGAGTTTTAAAAAAAAAAAAAGATTAGAAATGGACACATAACTTGATTGTAAATGCTTTCCAAAGTCTTACCAAGGAAAAGGGTGATGCTTCGTCCACGGCAGACTTGAAAGAAATGCACAGAAATTGAACATTTTCAGATGATGCATTGTAAGTTCTTCTAGAAGAATCTGCAAAATTTCAAAAATAATTATACACTTACTTGTGATTTTTTTAAGAATAAAACAAGAATCTTCTATAAAAGACTGAGTCAGGATGAAGTTAAAGGGAATGTAATTATTTATAGTAACACCCCCACCCAAAGACCCATTTTTTTGTGGGGGGAAGAGGTTCATGAGAGCACAGGCATAGTTTTTCATTTAAAAGCTTTATTTATAAGTAATCCACAGTCATTGTGACATGGAATTTCTCAAGAACCATCCCTGACCTGAAGTAGATGAGCAGAATTATCTACCAAATAGCCCTTTCTTTGCATAAATTCATCACTGTTTAATTCTAGTTTAAACCACTCCAACCGAGTCCCTGGGAATATTGCTGAATCATTTCTTCATTTTTAAGTAAACTTCCTGTATTGAATTATAATATGCAAACAGAAAAATCGCACAAATCTTATGGATATAGCTCAGTAAACTACCAAAGTCAGAACACCTGGACAAACGCTGTCTGAACCCAGGCACAGAACAATGGAAATCTGCAGTATTTACTCTTGTGGCTCTTCCTGTCTTATATTCAGCCTTATGTTTACCTAATTCATCATTTTGTCTCAAGTAGCACTGGATCATTCTTTTCCTTGCTCTGTACCTTTCCCAAATATATTTTTGGATCCATTGTTAATGGTTACTTGTACTCTTTCCACATTGGGGTTATTAGCAAATGCTATTAATATCATGGAATGTCTTACATGTATATATATTACAACATTTTCTGGACACATATCTTGGAGTAAAATTTCTAGCTGCTAAGTAATGTACTTGTTCAGCTTTAAGTTTCATGTGGTCATTGAAAGATACATTCTGACCAGTTTCCTCAGTTTCGTTTCATTTGAACAATTCAGGTGACTATTTAGTGCTATCTTGTGGTGGTATGTTTGAATTTCCTTGACATTGGATTTTTTTAAAAAAGTGTATTAGGAAGTTATAATATACTTTTAAAAATATCTGCTCATTTATTTACACAATTGGAATCCATTATATATTTTGGACATAAAACACAAATCCTTGTAGAATATATTAATATGTATTGTATCTGTAAATTTAAAAAAAGAGTGTGAAATAAGATCTTGCTATGTTGTCCAGGCTGATGTCAAACTCCTGCTCCAAGTGATCCTCCCACTTCAGCCTCCCATGTAGCTGGAATTACAGGCAGGCACCACCATGCCAGGTGTAAACTTTTATTCGTTTAAGGGTGCCTTTGTAGAAGATAATATGTGCATTTTCATGAAGTGCAATTTATCAATTTCTAGATTATGTAATGATTCAACACGTCTGTATCTTGATTGAAAAACCTTTACTTACCCTGATACCAAAAAGAATTTCTCTTATTAACACCTTCTATAAAACCTTCTATAAACCGTAATCTCTGTTCCACATTTAGATCTGTCATATGCACTTAGAGTTACTTGTTTTTTTATTTTGTATGTATTTAATGTCTTTTGCATATAACATGAAGTGGGACAATATTATTTCCTCCAGTTGATCCAGTATTGAAAAGATCACCCAATCTCCTCTGTATTTGTCAGAAAGCAAATCCTTTTGTACCTGCATGCCTGTTTCTGGCTAATATATTGCTCCCACTATCCATAAAAGATTGCATATCACCTTCTAAGCTGGCATGATTTAATAAAGCAAACTGAAGATACCGCATCAGAGAGATCAACTGGGTGGCTGGTCTCAAACTCCTAGACTCAAATGATCCTCCTGCCTCAGCCTCCCAAAGTGCTGGGATTACAGGCATGCGCCACCTCACCTGGCCACTGTCACACAGCTACGTTGATATTTTTAAGGACATTTCTGTGACTTTTTTTATCTGTCTT
>VBSM01000631.1:3401778-3418757 GCA_008086735.1 Cheirogaleus medius | reverse complement strand
CACGCTCAATGGAAAGGTGAAGCAGGTAGGTTTAAATCTACAGGGTAAATGACAATCCGTGCATCCGGGATGTATAGAGTTCAATATTCTGTCTACACTAGATACTGTGTGTGTGGTGCATGTCTATTCACAATTAATCAAGGATTATCTGATAGAGCTGTTCTGTAGGCGATTCCTGGCTATTTGGTTTGATATTCAAAGTTCTCAAGTCACATCGTTTCTGACATCATTCTTAAAACCCAGTTTCCTTTTCCTAATCTGTGCCGTATTCCATTGGAAAAAAAAAAAAAAAGGTATCAAGAGATTTTTCTGTCCCCTACCTCATGTATATTTTTACCTGTGTGTTAAGACACAATGTTAAAGGTCGGAGGTAAGATATTGATATTTTTATCACTATGTCTACTATGCCAGAACACACTTGTTGACTTCTGTGATGATACTGAATATAGCATGTCCATTGTTATGGGCTGCATTGTGTGCCCCTTCCAAAAATATATCCATGTCATATATTCAAGACTAAACACTCATAGTTAGAGAAAAAGCCTTTAAAGAGGTGATTAAGGTAAACTGAGGCACTAGGGTGGGCCCTGATCCAATACGACTGGTGTTCTTATAAGCATAGGAGACGAGGACACAGACACGCACAGAGGGACGACCCCGTGAGGACACAGGGACGACCCCGTGAGGACACAGGGAGAAGGCGGCGTCTACACGCCCAGGAGAGAGGACTCAGGAGGAACCAGCCCTGAGACACCTTGATGTCAGACTTGCAGCCTCCAGGACGTGAGAGAATAAATGTCAATTGTTTAAATTTAAACCACCTAGTCTGTGTTAGTTTGTAATGGCAGCCCTAGAAAACATATACCCATATTCTTCATTATGGATTTTTTTTTTGATAACTAATATTGGCATTTAGGCTTAAAATTTGGAATGACACAGAATAATAGGGTATATGATTTTTTTACAAAAATATTGTCTCATATCTCATCTTTGATTCCTATGAAATGTGTCAGGTCCAGGAATGAAGAATCATTGTTATTTTATGTTAAATCTGAATTTATCTCAACTCATTTATGATCCCAATAGATACTTCAAAATACTTTTCACCCACATCCACAACTGTAACGGTATTTCCTCACACTGTTATTGTATTTTCTTTTTAAGTAGAGCTGTTGCCATTTCTTTAACAGCCTTTATTAATCATGTTTAGAGTTAGTCCCTGTCTTTGCTTAGCTATTTTTTTAAATCTGGCTGACAGAATGCCAGACAATCATATTTCAACATTATAATAGAAAAAGACTTCAGTTAAACATTGAAATAAAACCTTCATTGACTTAAGCTCTTTTTGTGTTTATGAATTCTGCCCATAAATGGTTCAGAAAACAAATGTCTATACGTGTTACGGATTTCATTTATACACATCAGTTGTTTGCCAGAGTAAGTCAATAGAGAGTTCTTTTCACCTTGAAACATGTAAATGAATGTCAATTTAGCCTCTTCAAGATGAGGACTGTCACATTTCAGGAAAAAACCCCAAAAATTTAAAGGAAGCTAACATAGCGTTCATTATAGGATATTTATTTTATAAGCAAAATAAAAAAAAATCAAGCATTTTTCAAAATATTTACGCAGTGTCAAATATCGTATCCTACAAAAAGTAATACATTATCAGAATTTTGGGGTAGAAGAGAGAAGATTAATTTCCAAGTCATAGTTTTAGAAACTTTCCATTTTGAGGACGTAAGATATGAGAGAGGAAGGTAACTAACAGTTATAAAAATGAAATGCCTTTTGAATCCCTATGGAAGTTTCTGGCCAAGCATATTTTATATCAAATAAAAAGATGAAATTGTACTCAAGACAATGTAATTGATCAAGATACAGAATCTATTGCACCTGGCACGTACTACCGAATGATATGCCAACTATAGCCACTCAGCTGCATAAGTATGTAAAATACCGTGTTTACTGCATAAAACGAATTGGATACACACAAAGGCATTTTCCATTTTTTGAAAGGGAATTTTCCCTACGTGTTAGTGTGAGTTTGCAATTGAATCAGTGAAAATTAACCAGCGTATCCTCAGTGCCACAGGAAAAATATTCACAGGGAATTTTACGTTAAAGATAATCAATAATTCATACGCTTCAAAGAGGATAATCATGAACGCTTTCTTGAAATCAATGCTTGGGTTTTAACAGAGATCAATAAAAATTCGAGTGCATTTCAAAAGTTCTAAGTCAGTTGTTCTTTCAGACATCGTCAGGCCAAAGCTGAGGTGTGATGAAGGGCTCACTGGACCCAGAAAAGCTATTATATCCACAGTTATGGTTTGTTACAGTGAAAGGTTGCATATTAAAAGCAACAGAGGAAAAAGGTGCGTGTGGCTGAGTCCATGCGAAACAAAGCACAAGTTGTCCCCTTCCAGCGAAGTGTTATGGATAGCTCTTCAGTCCCCACCAACAATGTCCAGCAACATGGATGGAGTATGGTCAGCTAGCGAGATTCACCTGAGCTTAGGTGTTCAGAGATTTTATTGGGGGCATGGCCAGGTAGGCATGGGACATTTTTTGCATGACTGATCTTAGCTACTGAGTTTCAGCCCCCTGAGAGTTCAAACTGGTAGAGTCCAAAGCTCCCAGCCATGAAAAAAAAAATATATATATATATATATATTTACCATAAATCACATCATTAGCATAAAACTACTGGCATGGCTCAAGTCTCCAGGTATATGGAGACACTCTGATCGGGCAGGTATCCCAAAGGCTCAGAGGTTGCCTTACAGAAGTTGCTAAAAGGCCAATCTTAAAGATGTTGAGAATGTGCAGGGTTTGAGCCACCCAGCTATCAATACTAACGTGGAACTAATCTGCCTGAATTCTTTCTTCTGCAGTCCTATGTTTGCGTGTCTTGATGAAAATGTAAAAACAGGAAATCTGAATTTATAAAAAATCATCAGGGCCTAAAATAGGCATTTGATTAAGAACTATTAATGGGATGTCAATGATAAGACTTCCTTGTTGAGGGTGAGGTGTTGCCCTTCATATTTATTGAACACTCACGAGCATCGTACGTGCTGCTAAAATTTTACATACGCATGTGTTTCAGTTTGTTCAGGATGCTATAACAAAATGTCATCAGCTAGATGCCTTGCATGCAACAGAAAGTTGTTTTTCACATTAGTTCTGGAAGCTGGGAAGTCCACGATCAAGGCAGATTTAGTTCTTGGGGGTGCCCATTTTGTAGTTCATGGATAGTTACTTCTAGTGGTATCGTCACATGGTGGAAGGGGTGAAGGAGCTCTCTGGGGTCTCCTATAAGAACGCCAAACCCATTCATGACAGTGCTGCCCTCATGATCTAATCACTTCCCAAAAACCCCTTCACCTAATATCATCGTCTTGGTGATTAGGTTTACACCCTACTAATTTCAGAGGAACACACACATTCAGACTATCACAACGTGCAGTTGGATTTAATCTTCTGCACAATTGTATGACATGAATTCCATGGTTATCTCAGGATGAAAAAACACAGACCTCGAGACACTCAGCAATTCACTTAACGTTGTATGCAGCTACTAAAGTGACAGACCAAATGACTAATATTAAATCCGCTACACTTAAATCACTCCCTTCGACAGATAAGAAAAGACCACACCGATTTATATGCAAGTTGACGGGTTTTAAACTCTTGCCTAAACAGAGGAAATGAGATGAAAGGGAAGCCGTGGTTTATGTTGAGTGGCAACTGATTAATAGATAGAGTCAGCGCTAGGAAAGTTCAAAGACGGAGGATGATTTTGGCCCAAAGTTGTCAGGAAAGGGAAATGGTAATAGTTTCTTGCTAAGCTTATAGAGAGAAACTGGATTTCCTGACTGTCTTTGTTCTTTCCCATCCAGAGTCTGTTGTTATACGAAAATGATTTTGGAAGTTGTGTATGGAAGCAGCTTGAGGTTGAATAGGACGAGTAGATTGATTACAAAACACGTGTTATAGGTTGTGCCACAAATGTTCATCTTTCTCAATCAATAGCCACTGCTACCATCCATGTGACCTTTCTCACCTACCCCAACCCTTCCAGGTTGGTCGCAGATCATCCCTGTGGGTCACTCAAGCATTTGCATGTCACAACGTCTCTTCTGTCGTGCGGTATCTCTTCAAGGGTAATTGTGTAGTGAACAGCCTCAGAAGGTAGGGACAGTGTCCAGATTTGTTTGCTGTCTAGAATACTGAAAATAATTCCTCCCACCAGGGTGAATGTCAGGAACCCTTGTTAGTAGTTCTCTTCAAAGAATAGGCATCTTCTAAGCTCGTTTTCCAACCTGTGATGCAAACCAACTCCGTGTGTAGCGTGCGCCTAGACCTGACCCATTAAGACCCAAACAGTTTGCATGTAACACACAGCTGAACATGTGTTCTCCGGCCCATTGCGGAAAAGCTTGTCATTCCCTGCACTAAATAAGTATTTACTGAATGAATGATGTTTACGACTCTGTTTTCTCTCCCCACAGTAAAACATCACATTAAATCCTCTGTATTATGTTATGTCGAATGTTTGAATCTGGCAAAAAAAAAATAAATGTATTTGTATTCTATGGAATTTTGATGGATTTAGAGCAATGAGATATCTTTTCAAACAATTAAATAAAACTACTCAATGGTATTCAGCACGAGAACATGATTTTTGTGCATTTGTCAGATCTCTGAGGTGGGGTGCACACCACGATTCCTGAGCATATTGTATTTGTTCAAGCCTAGAGTGGTATAGGCAAAGGTGAGCTGCCATATGGCGATTCCTAAAAATTAGACGTAAAATGACCAGATGATCTACCTGCAGGTGCATGCTCGAAAGAATTGAAAGCAGGGATTCCAACGGATATTTGAACACCCATGTTCACACCAGCATTATTCATACTAGCCAAAAGGTGGCTATAAGCCAAGTATCCACCAGTAGATGAATGCATAGACAAAGTGTGGTCCATCCCTACAATGGGATAGAATTAAACCTTACAAAGAAACGAAATTCTGACACATGCTGCAAAATTGATAGACCTTGAGGACACTTTTCTGAGTGAGATAATATTTACAAACATGTGTAAACACTGTGTGATTCCGCTCATGTGAGGTCTCTAGCGTCATCAAATTCATAGAGACAGAAAGTAGAGTGGTGGGCGCCGAGGGGGAGGGGGAGGAGAGAGGTGGAGTTAGTTTTTAACAGGGACAGAGTTTCCGTTGGGGAAGGTAGAAATGTTCTAGTGATGGATGTTGGTGATGGTTGCACAACAATGCCATTGTACTCAAGGCGGATGAACTGCACACTTAAAAATAGTGAAGGTAGAATATTCTGTGTTATATATATTTTACCACACTTTTTTTTTTCTTTTAGGTGAGCTATATCCCTCGGGTTCCAGAACTCCGAAATCAGGAGCCCCATGCAGCCATTGTGTTTGTGGCTGTGTATATTAGAAATAACCGGGCTTCAGCTGAAATACCACAGAAGGTGTTTAAGACATAAGGAGACTTAAAAATAGGAATTCCGAAAAGAAAGGAATATATTTTTACACTGAAGGTTAGCTAAAAAAGGAATCGCTATAAAAACTCCATGCCATGCCTCAGAGAAGGCATTAAAAAGGTCACGCTTTCGAAACTAAAATGCCTCATTAGTATTTTGCTAGTAATACTCTAATTATAATCGCCACGGCACCATTTCCTTTCAGCAGCGGATTTTATTTTACATTATTTAACTTGTTAAAATTTCACCAAACCCATGGCCGCTGACCTAAAAAAGAAAAAAATAATTACTTAATTAGAAAGTAGAGACCTAAAACAAATGTTAAGAAAATTATACTCAAAGAATATAAAAACATTTCCTTTTGTACTACAACAGAAGCAAGGCAAACCCATTAGCCAAGCGAGGTAATATTTAACCTTTGGTGTTTCTGCGAAGAACGATATAGGATCTCATGCATTGCATGTTTCTCCACATGCAGATTTCACTGATGGAATCGGCAGTAAATTAAGACTCTTTAAAACCAAGGTAAGTTCCTTCCTTTGAGTGATGATAAGAGGTGTCCTTTTCTTCACACAATCATAGGGGTCTCTTTCTTATCATGCACACACCCTCAGTAGCTGTGGCCTTGATGCAAAGCAAAGATGACTGTGATATATTTCACCAACATCGTGCCCAAGTGAGACCAGCCATTTCTGGAAAGTTCATTTCAGACAGACACAGGGAGAAAGGGTAAACCATCTGTTTTAGTGTCCTACGGTTGCTTAAACAAAATACCACGTACTGGGTGACTTAAAACAAGAGATATTCTATTCTCTCAAAGCTCTGGAGGCCAGAAGTCCAAATTCAAAGAGTTGCTGGGGCCAATTTCCCTCTGAAATCTGCAGAGGAGAATCCTTTCTTGTGTCTGCTGCCTCCTGCTGGTTGCCCACAATACTTGGCTTCCCTTGGCTTGTAGATGCATCACTCCGGTCTCTGTCCCCATCTTCCCGTGGCTATCTCCTCTCTGTGTGTCCTCACATGATCTTCCCTCTTTATGTGTCTGTGTCCTAATCCCCTCATTTTATAAGGGTAGTAGACAGATTGGGTTTGGGCACACCCTGATAAGCTAATTATAACTCGATTATATCTGCAAAGACCTTGTTTCCAAATAAGGTCACATTCATAGATACCAGGGGTTGGAACATTAAAATACCTTTCTGGAAGACACAATTCCAGCCATAACCCCATGCAATTGCAGCTTGGAGGGGACAGAATGTAACTTGGGATCCCACTTCCTGAGAATCCATGGCATGGCATGCGGAGGGTGTGGATATTAATCCAGGCTCAACCCTGAGAGAGTCACCTGACCTCACTGTCATTCAAACTCCCATCTGTACAAGAAGGGGCATTGCTAAAAAGTAAGGGTGACCATCGTGCAACACATGGAGCATGCTGTCTCTACCCTTGCATGAACTGTACCCTTTGCCTCATCCTAATTCCTGCCATGTCCCATTTTGATACTTGGCTCACCATGAATTTCTTTGCATGGATACTGCTTTTTGAAAACATTGCATTAAAATACTATTTATCCTGATTACTGGAATTTTAATCTTTAACACTCTTATTCTTTCTTCATGACACCAATGCTACCTCATCCATAACCCCTCCCCTTATTTCAACCTTCGGGAGAGTTCTAAACACCAGTAGCCTCTATGTCATGACAGTTTCTTGTTCTGTAAATAATTGAGGAAGTACGAAGGCAAGCCTCCTTCGACTCAGGCACTCCTCAGGCTGTAAGGTGATGACCAGTCCTACAAAATAAAATATCCCTTATGGAAGAAATGCCATTCAACATATATTTTTCTCCACACTGCCTAATACAGTAATTAAAGAGTAAATATTCAATAAATACTCACTGAATAGATGAACCATTCAGTTATGCAATGCCAGCCACAGAATTATCTCATTTGTCTTCTTGCTCAACAGTGAACGCTTTACAAAATACTCAGATGCTGAGTGTGATATTCAATAACTGACTCTAAGTGAGTTAGGAGGAATTGTGGCACATTGTATTTAAGAAGTGGGTGCGGAGAGAAAGCATGTTTAGCTGTGTGGAGACTTCATTACACTGTCTCACTTCTCTTATCCTTTTCAAATTTGCAGTGCACAACCAGGGAAGAGAAAATAGCATTTGGATTGTTTTTACCTAGTTTCAGGTGTTCTTAAACTCAAATTTGGAAATCCGGCACATTGGTGTCCTACACATCAGATGTTTTAAAGGACAATTTGCAAATTCCTGCACTTACATCTGATGCATGACTCACTTTTGTGTGGTAAGGTCACACACACACACACACACAGGAGCAAGTAGGATGACTAAATATAGCTATGATTTTATGTAGTGGAATGACAAAAAGAGCAATCATTTTAATCACTCCATGAAAAGAGAATTTTCTGTTATGCTGTGCCCTGTAGAATTCATACTGAATTCTGCAATGCATGTTGCATTTATACTACAACGAGTTGACATGTTTTTGAAGCTCTGACTCAGGTGGGAAAAAAGCCATGCATGTACCTTAAACATTTGCACCCCCATAATATGCTGAAATAGAAAATAATAATAATAATAATAATTTAAAAAAAGAAATGCAATGTAAAGGCATTCCAGAGCCCATGGGCTGAAGACACAGCCCAACATAAATCTGATTTGCCATTTCCCTGAAAGAGTGAAAAAGGTGTTTGGAAGCCATGGACCAAATAGAAACACAATAAAACCTCCAACAGGCAAAAAATAATAATGGAGTAACATCCTTGGAAATGGCACATTGGAACCTTGAAAAATCCTCTACTTCCAAAACAAAAAAATTACATGATAAAACTCATTAAAAATATATATATATCTCCAGGAGTCTGGAAATAAACACAGGCTAGCAACAATCTGTGGAACATTCATTCAAGAATAATAGATGGATTTCAGGAAGAACAGTGAGCTTTGCAGGGTTTTAAACTGCCCTCTCCCAAATCCCACGGGAGCCTTGAAGACCAACGCCCCACTCTCAGGAGGAAAATCAGTAGTAAAACCCTCAGTGTAGAAATAAGGTGCTCTGTCCTTAGTGAACTGTCATTATTTGACCTTGTGCTGGTGCCCCAGAAAATGCCCAAATAAAGTTGTCTTTATTTGACATAACATAGAGCTCACCCAGTGAAGCCACCTTTTTCCTGGAAGAATTAGCCAAAAACAACCAGAGGCAATTTCTGTAACAGTGCAGCTGCCTGAGATAGTGATAAAATCTGGGGGAAAGCTAATCTAAAAACATAGAAGAAAAACTGGAGGATTAATGCCCTTGGAGATATTTAAAATCCCTGACATATTCCTGGGGAGTAAAGAGCACATGCATGCATAGAGTTATGCATATGCTCAAAGGGCGTACACACACAGAGGAAAGATTTAAGAACGACTTAAGCTTCCATCTATGTCTGATCGTGAAGAGTTGCTCAATGAGGAAGCGAGGGCTAAGGCAGAGTTTCCAACTAGCCCTGGAGATTAACCAAAGACTGGCAAGAATCCATGGAGCATGTGGTCAAGAAGAATGCCTGAATTTTATTAAGAATATTAAGAACATGATGCCTGATGGAGTGTGGAAAGTATACACCGGTAGGAACACAGAGCCCCTGTGTTTCCCAGCTAAAACTGGGAAAGTCCAGAGATTTAAGCCAACCTCTGTCCAATCATGGATTGCACACCATGCTAACAAAGTGGGGGCTTCAGTGGAAACATACACAGCAAAGAATATGGAGTTTCACAGAATTAGTTCAGGAAAGTCATTAAACAGACAAAATAGCAGCAGAAAGCTGCACAAGAAAAGATTTTGACTTTAGTCTTTTATATTCATAGACTCCACTGCTATTTGGTTGTGTTTTGGAAAATGGTTACTTTTGACCATTGCTTTTGTTTCTGTGACTGCAGCGTCAATGAACATAAATCCAGCGGCTTCAAACAGCACGAATGTATTATCTTATTGTTTTGAAGGTTTGACAGTTAAAATGGGTCAGCAGGGTTGCATCCCTTTTGTTTCTTTGCCTTTCTGAGCTTCTGTGGGCTGCCTGAATGTATTGGTTCATGATCTTCCATCACTCTGACCTCTATTTCCATGGTAACATCTCCCTTTCTCACTCTGACCCTCAGACCTCCCTCTTATAAGGATGCTTGCAATTATGTTTGACTTACCTCTATAATGCAGGGCAATCTCATCATCTCAAAGCCCTTAATTTAATCACACCTGCGAAGTCCCTATACGTCTGTAACTTAAGTTTGTATATCCAAAGGATTAGGACCTGGACATCTTTAGAGACTATTATTCTTTCTACCACAAAGGAATTAGGGCATGAACATCTTTAGGGGCCATTATTCCACTTACCACATGGGAAGTAGGATGTGGATATCTTTGGGGCCATTATTCCATCTATAACATAGGATTCGGACGTGGACATCTTTGGGAACATTATTCCATCTACCACATGGGATTAGGACATGGACATGTTTGGGGACATTGTTCCACCTACCACATGGGATTAGAATGTGGACATCTTTGGAGACATTATTCTGTCTACCATGTGGGATTAGGATGTGGACATCTTTGGGGACATTATTCCATGTACTATATGGGGATTAGGATGTGGACATCTTTGGGGACATTATTCCATCTACCACATGGGGATTAGGATATGGTCACCTTTGGGGACATTATTCCATCTACCACATGAGATTAGGACGTGGATATCTTTGGGGATGTTTTTCCATCTACCACATGGGGATTAAAATGCCGCACTTTTGGGGGACATGGTTCTCACTGTTAAAACTGCCTTTTTAAACTATTAGTCAATAAATACAGCCCCATGTATCAGATTCAGCTGGATAATTTAAAGATAGCTGGATCTTAAATATTTGATTGCAAAATACTTTTGTAGGAGGCCATTCTTCTAACAGTAAATAAATACTTAGTTTTTATAGGTCAGTAATTTAAATTCCATAGTCATTGAGCTCCTTTCTGGTCTAAATTATAAAGTAAGTAAAAACTCATTCAAGATATTCATTTGTAAAATCATTGATCTTTCTTATGTGAGGTACGACGTGGCATTCAAATATTTGATTGTCAGCATCAAAAACAAAGAAGTTATTTTTAAAGGCTTACTTTGGAAAACATTTTTTCCCTGGATGAGTTTTCCCTGTAAAACAAAATCCTTCCACGTCTTCCTTCAGCAATCAAATTCCAAGAGAAAGGAGTCCTGGTATTATGCATGAGATGAATCATTATTGGTAAAATAAAGAAAAGGTCCCTGGGCTTGGGGGTGTCTTGTTCCAGCTCTGCTTTTAAATAGCCATCACTTTCCACAGGTGAATTCACTTCCTAGCGCCCAGTGTTCTCACCTTCAAAATGATGTTTTTAACCTTGATAACGTGTATTAATACCATCTCTCCCATCTCTCAGAGTCCTATGAACCTATATCACATGATCCCATGATTCCACATCTTCTACTTAAAGCCTTGTCAGCCTTTGCAAAAGGAAAAATTTTCACGGAAGGAAGAATGGAATCTTGTGATGTTCGAGATTGTCAAGGTCACCTGAAAAGGAGAATCCGAATCCTAAATGCAAATCCCAAGACCACCCATGTTCGATTATGAACTATAAGACTACAGGAGTGAAGTTTCCTACCAACAGTTAATGATCTTCCAACGTGCTTCCCTGACAAATTCCAACACTTCCTGAAGGCTTTCTTTAGAATGATTGGGTGAACATCAGCCTCATTACTGTTGCGTTGGCTATGGGTAATTGTTACGTTTTGTTTAGTTACATATTTTCTTGTTCAAGTTGTTAAGGTGAGGAGACAGTTTGGATGATGTAGGAGGATTCCAGTTGACCAGACCAGATCTGGTGCAAGAGTTCATCTGACTGCTCTGGGCTTCCTGAGTGTGCAGGGATATATAGTTTGTTTTTGGAATGGAGTTCCATTTCAAAGCTCTGAATTCCTCTTAGCATTAACAGCACACACCCAGGGTTCTGCTCACTCTTGTGCTACTCTCATTTCAGGACAGCCAGCTGATTTATTCTACCCCAAGAGGGCTTTGGGGAAGCAATTTCACAATCCTTCTCTGGAGCTTTTGTTCAAAGTGTCTCACAGAACTGGCAGAAGGACAGGCTTTATTTAATTATGGCAAAATCAGGGAGCAACACTGCTTTTTTGTATAAGAAAGAAAATGCCTCCAAGAAAACAGGCTTCAATCCTGCAAAGGTCAGGGCTGCAGGTAGCAAAAGAACCATTGTATTTTCCCTGTGCCCTTGGTCATGCAATTTGGAAATGTTGGATAAAGTGCCCCATCCGAGGGTGGCCTCGTCTGTTTCTCATTTAGCCACTTTGGGAGGGCTGAGGGGTCGGATCTGGCTTCAGAAAGATCTGAGACTCAGTATATCCAAAGGAGTAGTGTTGGAGCAGGGTGCAGTGAAAATATCAGAGAAATAACAAGAAAAACACCCAAAAACACATGAAAATACCCTGACACACATATACATCCCACACGAGGAAATTAGCAAAGGTCATAAAAACATGGCATCAATTTGTACTTGGAACATGCGACAGGAAGGTGTGTTTTTTATATGTGTGTGTAGGTGTGCCATTATATGTGCACATATATGATACAAACATATGATCAAATATATATTTATATGCCATGTATATCGTAAATAGTCCTACAATTCAGGAGGTGAAAATAACTCTATTTTCCTGGAATATGCAAATAAAACCATTAGGTTTTTGTTTGTTTGTTTGTTTGTTTTTTAAATGAGTTATCTGGGCAACTGTTTGCTCATATGTATTTTATCCATGTGAGTTGACATAGACAAGAGTGGTCATAGTAGAATCAAGCCTGGGAGAAAAGAAAGGCTAATGTGTGTGCTAACATTGTTTTTTCTTGTATTTCAATAATTAACGTGTAAAGGAATATCATACTCAGAGCGGACCTATCTCAAATTTGCTTGCTTTCCACAAAAGTCTGCATGGTGTGTATTTTTTCTTTTTTTTGATGATTTGAAATAACGGATACAGCATTTTATCTGTTAAGAATCACAAATGGTTTTTTAGAAAATAATTCTGCTCAGATTAGCAATACCACCAATTTCCTGTGCTTTCTGTCTAGGACTGCATGAGTTCGGTGGGATTCCAGGAGCTAACAGGAGTTCTCGTTTCCTGTTTTATACACATTACATAAAGAAAAATGAAACCAATTAGTGTTTTTGCCTTGTAGCTAATTATTTTCAAATACTGAGCACAATGAGCCTCACATAAATAAGTGACTTTAATGGTGAAACATCTTAATGCCAACCACTTGGAAAATCATAACATTTTATAATCAGCATTAAACATATTATATATATGTATATATACATATATATATGTTTAAACTTATATGCATACTCCCAAATATTGTAAAACATTGCCAGTTGGAATTTATAGGTTAGTTTACTAAAAATGTATTATTGCTTTTCTTTTTTAGAGCCCAACTCAATTTCACTTCTTCTATAGAACTCTTTTTTGGATAAAAGGTAACTTTTCAAGAATCCTGAAATAGCTATATGAAATAAATCGATTATTATTACATAATTATTTATTGTTTCTTTAATATCTATTTTAAAAATCATATCCTCTCACTGATGCTTTGAAATTCTTTAACACGAAATGGCAGTGATTTTGTATTTAAAGAGCAAGACTTGATAAAAAAGAAATAGCACTAATATTACAATAAGAGAAAGGACCACAAGAGTAATAATAAACAACATGATTAAGAGGTTTATTCTGTATCAGGCCTTCTAAAGTATCAAGAAGAAGATTCATCATCACCACAAGCTTATGAGAGAGAAAGTCTGATTGGGCTCAACTTATAGATGAGGAGGATGAAAACAGGACAGAAGCTAGGTGTAGCCACATCCAGCCAACGAACGAGGGTAGAGCCAGGACACAGACCTGGGACTGAGACCCGCAAGCAAGCCAGCATCTTAAATCACTCTACTGCCTCTTAACTGGATACTAAATAGAGCACAGGTTGATTACTTTTTAAAGAAATATTGATACTGTTTCTAGATTAGGCAACAGCTTCCTACCCAAGATGTTGCAATAGCACTCTTAATAAAACGAGTGTTCATTGTTTAATATTTCCTTATTTTTTCATTATAAAAAATCCATTGGCCATTTTTCCCTAAGTGAACATTTCACACTTATTCCATATTATTTTATGAAGATTGATCTCTCTGTTTGCAACGAGCATTTGCAATCCCCTGCTAAGATAAGCGCATGAATGGAACGGAGAAACTTCCCCCACGTACGTTTCAACGAAAGGGTAGACAAAAACGCAGAGGAAGTGACAGGCTCGGTATTTCTGTCAGGCTATCCTTGAAGAAATGTCAACAACATAACAGGAAAACTTACCACTATTTCACAGTTTTAGGGATTATCTTTTTTTCTGATGCATGCCTTTTACTAAACAGAACAATTTGCACGGACAGCCAAAGAAAACCATAATCCTTAAATCACTTGCATGTCTCAAAGGAAATTATTTTTTAAAACTTTCACAAACATGCACCCTGTGACCGATGGTTATTTGTCAGAAATTTCCAGAATGCATTAACTCATTCCACAGACATCTTCTTTTAGAGCGATGTTAGTACTTTAAGATTTGCTCTCAGATGGAAGAGTCTCTCTCCTCTGGGACCTGGCTGAGGTTGTGAATACAGAGGAAGTAATATTGTGTAGATTTCAAGGCAGGATCATAAAAGATTATACAACTGTTCTCCTCGGGGGAGGGGAGCGTTCTCGGGCCCCACCTACCATGCAGTGAGGAAGCCCAATCATCCACGTGGAGGTATCATGCATATTCCATCTGAGAGACCCAACAGAGGCAACATGGATCAACTGACATGAGTGATGGGAACTTAGGTTCATCCTATTGCCTTCCATGGAGTGAGTCTCAGCCTTTGCAAATTCCAAACATCGAGAGCAAAGACAACCACACTCAATGAATCCTTTCGGAACTCTCAAAGCACTGAATCCATCTGGGGCATAATAGAACCATTGCTGTTTTACAAAACTAAGTTGGGGTGATCCGCTACACAGAAATAGAACAGGAACAATCCCACACACAGATAGACAAATGCAGCTTTCGAATGAAGAAGAAGAATAAGGTATCAACTATTCAAGCAATTATTTGCAAGACTGTTGCTTTGTTAGTACATTGTTTTAAAAATGCTTTTCTTAATTTTGAATATATGCATCCATATATACATATATGCTTGTGAATAAATGGTCCCAGATAGCATTTCTATTTACAGTATAAAATGCGAAAATGCAGGGTTTTAAAGGGAAGAGAATAGAAGAGGTTAAAGAAATACATAAATGGTTTCAATTTGTGTCACTCAAGTTGTGGAGTTGGTAAGTAAAATGGCATTTCTCAGAGTTTTAAAGCTTTTCCTGGAGTGATATGATTATACAAGGATAATGCTGACCAACCCACTTTATAACAAGTTTTGCACCTTCACAAATGACATATTCTGGCAAAGAACTTTTCAAGCATAAGAAAGATTTTTTTTTTTACTGACAAGGATGAGGGAAATTAAATTTAAAAGTAGGCACTATCTATCTTGTGTCAGCATTCAAGTTAGCGAAATGAGATTTCCAGGGTCTGGTTCTCACCGTCTTGCAGGGCGTTACTGTTTCTTTGGGGCCGCGGGCTGAGTCCCTGGTGCACAAACAATGTTTAGTTAGAAAATAGATGTAAACAGGTAGCATTGTCAAATTCCATTTTTACTCAATCACTCCATTAAAACAAAACAAAACGTAAAAGAAATATTCCATTAAAGTGGATGACAAGACAAAACAAACCAAGCCTAACTCCTAAGTCCTCCTCACGCGGAAAACATGAAAGATCAATACATATAGGCTATTAAAGGCCAATCTAACAGTCATCAAAGTCATGGAAAATTAAAAACAAGAAGTAAAATTTCACAGCCATCGGCTTAGCAAAGAATTAAAATGTCTGGCGTATCTGTTGTTGGGGACATGTGAGCAAAATGGAATTTGGGCATATTTTGGAGAAGCAAGTTGGTATTGTCTAATGAAATGGAAAACCTCCAATCTCATGCCATTCAGCAGGGCCTCTGAGTAAGCGAGCAGCACATGCTTTATGTCTGAGGATTTTTTGACACACAGAGTGGATTTGATTCCAGCTTTCTTCTTGCTAGCCGTGCGATTCAAATGACTGAGTCACTAGGACTTAGATTCCCATTTTACCCACTAGGGCAACTAGCGTTTTGTTGAGAACAAATGACTTTATTTATTTATTTTTTTAATTTTTAATTTTTTATTTCAGAGTTTTATAGGGATATACATGTTTTGGTTGCATAATTTGCTTTTATACTTTTTGAGTCATAGTTATGAGTGTACCTTCACCCAGACAGTGTGCATTGTACCTGTTAGGTGTGGATTTACCCATGCCCTCCTCCCCCTCCCACCTGCTTGATTTCCAATGAATGCTATTTCCATATGTGCACATAAGTGTTGATTGATTAGTTCCAATGTAGTACTGAGTACATGTGGTGTTTGTTTTTCTGTCCTTGCGATACTTCACTTAGAAGAATGGTCTCCAGCTCCATCCAGGTTGTTACAAAAGATACTGGATCGCCATTTTTCTTTTTTTTTTTTTTTTTAATGGCTGAGTAGTGCTCCAAAAACACACCTGAACTCGAATGTTTATAGCAGCACAATTCACAATTGCAAAGATATGGAAACAACCCAAGTGCCCATCAATCCATGAGTGGATCAATAAAATATGATATATGCATACCATGGAGAACAAATGACTTTAATGTTTATAAGGAGCACTAAATATTTAAATAAATACCCTCAAAGAAATGCTTCTATATGTACATAAAGAAACACTGATTGCTTTGTTTCTCGCCATTTTCTTTGCCAAGGAGGAAAAGTGGAAATGACTTAGATCCAGCATAAGGGGAATAAATAAGTAATTTCTAGTGTATGCATATGGAATATAGTCTGCCACAGTTTACACAAATTGGCTGGGTCTAACAAAAAAGATAGTCAAATAATTTGCACAAAGATGTCTTCACTAATGTACTTCTAACATAAGTTTTAAAAATACTCACTAGGCATTGTTGAGTGAAAAAGGTATTTTTAACAACAATATAAAGATGTAGATTGTAAGACTCCATAAAGATATTATAGAACAATGGACTCACCATTACCTCGGCCGATAATGGGAAGTGAATGGCGTCAGAAAAACTTCAACTTTACCAATAATCATTTTATTTAGTGAAAAGAAGTAAATCAAATTTTATCTTTTAAGAATTCTAGGTGACAGGTATGTGGTCTTTGTTTTCTTTTTTTTGTTTTGTTTTGTTTTTTTGTTTGTTTTTTTTTT